>KN728190.1:4697-21315 GCA_000816745.1 Ancylostoma duodenale | reverse complement strand
CCCGCCCCCCCCCCCCCCTTTAGTATCCAGCCCTGGTTAGTTGCATGAAGGAGCACTCTTTCACTGAATTCCCTTGAAATCGATTATTTTGACTCATTTTTGTTTCGTTTTTAATCTTCACATTTTCATGTTTTAGGATGCCTCGCCTTCTTCTGCCTCGGAGTTTGGTTCCTCACGCGTCCGGATAACCACATTCAGTGGCAGGAGAAGATCGTGTTCTCTTTCTTCTTTGGTGGTGCCGTGCTTTGCTTAGGCCTTTCCTTCGTATTTCACACACTATGCTGTCATTCTGTAAACGTTGGCCGGTTATTCTGCAAGTAAGTAATAGTTTTATTCCCGATAATCTTACTTCAGCATCGATTATTAATCCATTTTGTAAGGCTTGATTACATGGGAATCTCCTTATTAATAATTGGATCGTTTATCCCGTGGATTTACTATGGATTCTATTGTCGAATGGAACCAAAAATCACGTATATCGCAATGGTTTCTGTATTAGGAACTGGTGAGTTCATTAAGGTTTGGAATCCGCTGGGTAGTTTTTGCTTGTTTCATTTTTTATCAAGCGAACTCATCACCTACGTGAGTATCTGATTAGTTGGTTATTCAGGTGCTATTATTGTATCGTTGTGGGACAAATTCAGCGAATCTCGTTTCCGACCATTGCGAGCAGGTGTTTTCGTTTCAATGGGATGTAGTGGTAAGATCCTCCACTCTTTTCTGCTTCCACCTCTGGAACTGCTAATGCAAACATTCTCTATTTTGTTTAGTTTTCTATACTACTTCCCGTTCAGGCATCGTCCCAACAGTACACTACATAATCACTGATGGCGTGCGTTCTCTATTCGAAGACAACGCTTTTCATTGGCTTCTCTTGATGGCTTTCTTGTACCTCCTTGGAGCACTTTTGTACGCAACAAGGACTCCAGAACGCTTCTTCCCTGGAAAATGTGATATCTGGGTAGGTTTTTTTGTTGATTTTTTTTTTGAATTTTGTTCGTGATGGCTTTCATGAATAATTCTCTGAATACTCTTCCTGACAAAATGCTATACGTGATGTGATCCTATTCGAGGCAAAATCACTTCTTTGAACGTACTTTTAAAACTTTGACTTTTAAAAGGAGTGTAGAGAAAAGCGCGCTTTCGGTCGCTTAGTTCGTGATTTCGCTGGTTTCTACGCCTCACTCCTACCGAAACTGCTATACTCCCTGAGGAGTATCAGCAGCATAAGGACCTACAATGCCGATCATATATTTAACTTGGGTATTCGGACCCAAGTTTGAATATGTATTGGGGCTCTAAGGGCGCTTCCTTTCTGTTGCTTGCCAAGGCTGCAGTCTGTTAGCCGAGGGAGTGCCTCCTGGTGGACTTTGTCTTCAATTGCGACCATAGTGGTATCGGCAGGCGAATCGGCTTTTTCGATCTATTTTTACAACTTTTCTGTAAGTATTGACATGTATGTGGTATAGTTCCTTCCATTTTGGTGTTTCACTACTGTCTCCAATGGAACCAGCCGATTGGCCGGCCGATACCACTGCGGTCGCAATTGAAGTCAAAGTCCATCCGGAGGCACTTCTGGGCTAAAAGACCATTCTTAGCCCTAGGAAAGTGGCTCGAAAAAATCAAAACTTCAGTTTCTTCGGTTTTCACAATTTTTTATGGAATTTTTATGTCTACCAATGGGAGAAGAGGTGGTGGTTTAAATAATGCACAATTCTCCTCAACATTTTCCTACAGCCACTATTACCTTATTCTCCGTACCGACTGGGGCTAAGGGTGGAATCAGAGGAGTTTGGAGAGCCACGAAGTTTTCTTGTGGGTATTTCAGTGCTAGTTAGGAACACAAATCGTAGAAAAATCCATGGACAAAGTGCATGTTTTATCTTTGGATTGACCATTAATCCTTTATTTCCGCAATCTTTTAATTCTGTTGACATTCTTTACTCTTCCCTGAGGTGATCAGGTGCGAATCGATACTGTAATGGTAATATGTGCCATTATGTCAACGGTAAAAACAAACTTTCTCTTGATTTAGTGGAGTGATGTAAGGCGAAGCACAACTATTCTCAGAAACACTGCTTTTTAGCTTTGAATACATCAATTCCGTCCAGAGGCGTTTTCGGGAGGGACAGAGTTGAGCATAGAAAGGGCAGGTTGTGCCTTATCACTTTTTCGGATATTGTTCTGATCATCCCAAGTCTGGCATACAAATTCTAAATTTCCACAAGTTCGAGAAAATTGTTGATGAGCTAAATATGTGGCCGCCGCTGTTTCTCATGTGATTCTGTCGACTAGCTCCTGCGGATGTGGAGCGTTATACCTAGAAAGGGCGGGGTAGTCGGGACCTGGGATTGGCGATTCGGGCGAACGAACTAGTTGCAGTGCTAGGCCGTACAACCCTATCCAGCTGTAACACCTCACATCCGCTACCACCGCTTCGTTTGTTTCAGAACGTGTACACGATCCATCAGTAAATTTGGCAAAGGCTGAGTTGCGTGTTGTTGCAAGCATGCCGAGTTCATTGAAACGAGCTTGCAACGTCGGTTTTCTTTTTGGTAGTGCATTTTTGCGAGATATGTTTATTTAGTTAACCTAACAACAGCGTATCAACCAGTATCTAAATGCGCGTGTACGCAATGGGCAAAGCAGATATTTCCTCGAATTTTATTATCGGCAGAGGACTCTCTCAAATGTTTACGCAGGCGAGACGTAGCCCACCGTGAATATTTCAAAGGACATGTCATTAACAAATTCTTTTTTTTCTTTGGAAATGGAGCTTTACCTGTTCCTGTTATAAAGAAAAGCACCGTCGTAGCTCCAACATTTCCTCAGGTCCTGTTGGAGTGTTTTTTCTTTTTGAATTCATCGCAGTGGGAAGGCACGGGTGTGACAATCAGGTTGAATTGTGTGAACCTTAAACCTGCTCTTTTCCACTCGTTGGAATTGTTGTTTTGAATTTTGCTTGAAGCTGCCTTTTAACATGATTTTCATGTAGAATATTTTATTTCAGTTCCAATCTCATCAAATATTCCACACCTGCGTGGTCATAGCTGCTTTCGTGCATTATTACGGTATCTCCGAAATGGCATGGATGCGGCTCAACGACCAGTGTCCAGCTGATGGTGCTTTTCCTCGTCACGACGAGTTGTAGATAGAGAACATTTAGGCGGTAGAATGTTATTTGAACCGACCTCAACTAGTCATCAAACCTCACCGGCGAGAACTGTGTTTTTTTTTCTTCTCGTCATGCATTCATACATCTTCCTCTTCAGATTATTCGGTGCGCCAGTCCCTACTCGTTAAGAATGGTGATTTACTAATTAGTTGAGCATAAGAAGATAGTGCAGTCTCATTCTAACGTGTAGGCTTCTACTCATTCATCTCTCTAGCTCACTTAATATTCACTGGCACTTACTCAAGTGAAAATTCTTCCCGCTTCCGCTCTTCCAAACTCTTCGGTTGTATTGTGACTTAATGTATCAAATGCGATTGTTTAATCTGCATCGGCCTTTGTAATTGAGTGCTTACACTTATTTGTGCTATCCGTCAGAGGGAATGAAGCTAATAATTTCGAAGTGATGTTGACTTAGTGCGAGAGGTTACTAGAAGCTTAAAGTTAGTGTCTCATCTCCTCTCGATTCCGACAAGGAAGTGCACGAGGCTAACTCTGGGGATCGAAACGAAACATCCATTTTCGGAAGCATTGTCTAAGATGATGTTAATGTATGTATAACATTTTTGCCTAATGGTCCTGATGCGATCAGGGGAGTCGTCAAAAATTTCCATATTGCGTTGCATTTGCTATGCTTTCCTTCGACAGAACGTCCAAAATTTCGTTTTCCGTGTGGATCACGACTCGGGGCACCTTTTCGGACGACATTTTGGAAGAGGAAGACCAGACAGGTGATACGTCAGTCGTATCAACCTTGAAATGTCTTACAATGTTTCCTTTTCCATCTATACGTAATAAGGTTAGTCATGGAGATATCGGCTAAGCGTCTGCGACCACTTGAGGTCTTAGAAAATCTGTTTCGTCCACACTTGTTCAGTGAAGAAAATATTAGGATGGTGCAAAATTAATGCGGCTTTTTTGGCGACTTCTTTTTTGGATGAAAATCGGAGCTTTTCAAGTGGTTTTTTCATGAACGCAATTCTCTCGTTCTACTTATCAAAGGTGCTGTTGAAAACCGCATCCACATTCATCATCTCATGCTCTAGCAATCCGGAAAAGTTTGGGGTGCAGCACAGTCATTCCGCGATCTCAGCGAGCCTTTCAAGGATGGACCAAGCAGCAAGGCTAAGTTGAAAAATGGTTCATATTTATGAACTATAAGCTTAATAGATGAACAAGGAAGAGGATGACCATCAAATTCCTAGCACCAGGAATTTTGGGCGGTCTGGAAGAGGACGAAAGCTTGACAACGAGAATGCTGTCCGAACTCTTCAACATCTACCATTTGACCATGATGCTTGCTCAGAAAAACACGGAGATTGGCTGAATGGATCAGCACGAACGCTCAGACAGGAACAATATTCAATTTTCACCGATTTTCTGTAGCAAAACGAGCAAGCTCCATCTCTGAGGAATCTCGTCAATCGGACCTCCTTGCCTTCCACGGCTGCCAAGAGTACCTGGTCGTCGAATCTTGATCGTAGAGCTCTCCCTTCTTCATCTGTAAGATTGTAGCTTCCAACTTGAACTAGTTAAATATTTTTCGACTTGGCTTTGCTGATTTTTCTTTGGCCAAAATTTCGTTGAGATCGTGGAATGACTGTGCTGCATCCCAAACTTTCCCGGTTTGCTGGAGCATGATCTGGTGAATGTGGACACGATTTTCGATAGCACCTTTAATAAGTGAAAAGAGAGGATTGTGCTCATAAAAGACCATTTGAAATGTTCCGATTTTCATTCAGAAAAGAAGTCGCGAAAAAAGCCGCATTAATTATGCACCAACCTAATAGTTAGTGACAGGTAAAATACCTTTGGTGCTGATTTTAAATGTTCCGAAGGGCTTCCCACGCTGTTCTTGAGCCCTACTAGTTCGGTCTGTATCATTTCTCCATTTATTCGCAATTGCTATCCTCCATAATCGGCATTCTCAAAGGTGGGCGTGAAGTTTCGAACGACCACATTTTCCTTTCAAAAACGAATAAAAAATTAGGGAATCACCTAGGAAGGGCCTAGTGAAAGTTTCTTAGATTTTCAAGCAAGCTGAAAATGACAGTGAAATTTCGATCCTCGTTCGAGACGACGAAATTTTAGGGTGGGTAAAGTGTTAAAGTGCACTGTATTGCCAGATTGATCAGATTGGCCGTCCGCTAATACATGCTATTGATTCGCATTTAGGTATCGGAGGCTCAGTTGAGTTCATAGCGTTTATTCAGCGTGTAGTATGTTGCAGAAAATCTTTCCTGCTGTGAATACTGTTCCATGAAGTCATGGTTGCTCACACTACACAGGCAAAATTACGTTTATTACTATTATTGTTAGATTGTTGGGAAATGATTGAGACACTCTGGATTTTTTTTCAGTCTCCAGACTTTTTTCTCTTATATTATAGAAACCTTCAGGACATGCTGTAATGACCATGCACACTTGCCACCTGGGACCACCTATAAGGGACAGTCCCAGCACTGCTGGATCAGTGATCATGTTACTATAGGTCGAAGAAGTCATCAGACAATGATGGAAAATTATCAAAGTTGACGAAGTGCTGCTCGGCGAAGGAGCTCAAGTTACCATACAAGATGTCAGATGGAAAGCGCACGAGGGGTAGCGTGTGTGGCCCCAGTGGTTCGGGTCTGGTGCATGTCGACGCGTTTGTGTCTTTTCTCCAATGATAACGGCCGTCGCCTTAAATTGACTATTGTAAGTGCTGTTGTTTTCCATTACGTTGTCTTCTAATAATTCCGGTGGAGCACACACTGCTCGTCAGCTCATGAGATCGCCGGTTACGAAAATGGCTTTGGGGAGAAGCGTCTTCCGAGAAGAATCGCTGGAATCGACGGCTAACGGTTGCATGACTGACGAGCACAGAGACAAATGCTACGATGATGTTGTCGTCCCTCCTGCTCCCACTGGTGCTCCATTGGAGCTCGTACAAAAATTTGCTCGAACAGGTTGCTCATCTATTTTCATGCCTAGACGACAAATGGCGCAGTGTTATGTCCTCACATACTCGTGGCGCAGATGCTCAGATTGTAGGGTATCAAATATTCACGTGCCATGGAGATAGATCACGTGGGAGGGATGCAAGAAAGAATCTTTGGTGAAGTGTCTCAGTCATTTCACAACAACCTAATAATTATTATTCATACAGGAGGGTTGTGTAGACGGTACAATGTAAATATTCAATCATTTCCACTTCGTGCAAAAGTTAACAGGGCCATAATGGCGAATCGTCTAATCGACTAATCAGAAGAACAACGTATAAGAGACAGACCAGTAGATTTGTATCGCAAAGATGAACACGCTGGGTAGGAAACCCCTTCAAGAATGTCCGCAGAATGGACAGCCGGATGACAACAACAGGGTTTTTAGACCCTGTACTAAGGATAGGCGGATAGGTGGTTCAGTTTTATTAGACGAGATCAGTCAGCGGTATCTGAGCGCTCTAGGATCGAGTATAAGGACTCGGTGACCGCTCCCGTTCTTACAGCTGGAGTGGATGGGACCACGAATGCTAGGAATGTATGGGCATGAAGACTTTCATTTTCATTTTCATTTCACACGTCTTAAAACGTGCTAACAACAAAGAAGAAAAAAACTGTAAATTGCAACTAGGATTACAACAAAGCAAATTGATATACGAATTGGACAATGAACGCCGAACTCTTCTAGCTAGTCTGTTCAAAAAATGCTCTAATAGCTGCACTTTGGGGATGAAACCCTTTCAAGAATGTCCACAGAATGGACAGCCGGATGACAACAACAGGGGGTCATCACGGCTAGCATGATGACACTCCGAGGGCGACAAGGCTTGAAATCAACACAAATATTATTTTTACATACATCAACAATGTTTCTTCGCAGCATCGGGCTGCATGGCTGGCCGGCGGTTGTGGTGGCTCGTGGCATCGTCGTGGGGGGCTGGTTGCAGAACGGGTAGGTGACGGTGGTTAGCGGCAGAGGTGGTTGGTCGTGGCGGGGCAGGAATCGTCAACAGTTGCGAAAGCGTTTGTTGTTAGCAACGTGGAGATGCTTCGAGATGCACAACAATTGATTGTGGTCGAGACCACAACCAACGGATGCGACCTTGCAGTCGTTCCCTGGGACTGCTTTAGAAATTTCAGGCATAAGCCCTATCTTGCTAGCCTAAACCTTTCTGGATACCGGATCCGCGTACTTGCAGCAGTGACTCGAATAACGCGAGTCCCTGTTCTCCTTTACAGGGCAAAACATACAGTCAGATTTAGGGGCGCTATGTGCCATAGTCGTTCCTGTGTGCTGCAAGAGGAGCTCGTTGTCGAGCTGCAGCTGCTGTAGTCGAGGGCCCACATTGTCGAGACAGTCCATCCATGGGAGAATCGATTTCAGCCGTTCAAGTCGGGGCAGGATGTTGTCGATCTTCAAGGATATCTGCTGCAGCATAGACATCGTGGAGGAATAGTCCGACAAGTGCATCGAGTCGAGTTCCTGCATGGCTCGCAGGATGTCTCGTCCGTTCTGCTTCATCACGTCCTAGACTGTTGTAGAAGCTGCTACGTAGTAATGCAATGATATGTATTATTTGCATGAGAAGAGATTTATTACCTGGCGCCCTCAAGACTTAATTTTACACCAGCAATTATCTCGTCGTACCCCAAAATAAATATTATATCCTCACCAAAGTCTGAATCGCATATAATTTCTTAATCAAATGTGGTACCTGCGTGTATTGACTTACTAAGCAGAAGATTTTCTAGTTCGAGCAGGAGGCTTTTGAGGCTGTCGTTTCTGCCTTCCCTTCCGTTCACATTTAGGGCAAAGTCTTGGATACGTTGAGGGGGATTGGTGATCTTAAACACTGTCAGTTTAGATTTTGTGCCGACATGCAGGAAAAACGGTTGACTTACATAAAATTGTTATAGAAGCCATCAGTCTAGAAGCCATCAATCAACTAATTTAGCCATCAACTTACTCATATGTGTAGAATCTGATGTTGCCTCCGCGTTGTCCCCTTTGCTGCCACTGTATCTCATGTTGTTATCCTTGTCATATTTATGATTGTGGTTAACTTGATCGGTTGGTAATTTTATCTCTTCTATAACTCGTAGACATGTTCATGTACATACACAATATATACACGACATTATTTGTGTAAAATCCGAAGGCTAGGTGTAAACACAACACCAGCGTCAACCGAGAACCAGCCAAGACATTAATCAAGAACAAATCGCAGGAAGGAAATCTGAAAAAAGGAGCAAAGCTCACTCTAAGTTCGTCAGAATTTTGGTGCTCGCGCTGTTCAAGCTCTTCCACATGCACAAGATTCTCACGGCGTTGAAGCATCTCTTCTTCAGCATCTAAGAATAAGACTAAGAATAAGAATATGAATAAAAATAAGAATAAGACTAAGACTAAGAATAAGAATAAGACTAAGAGTAAGAATAAGACGACACTTCACTACAATAATCATGTTATTACATAAAACATTAGCCAATATTACGGCACCCCAAACACAAAAAAAAGAAATCAACTCATGGGCATAAGACCTCACCCTTCTCTCCTCAGATATTCAAACCTTGAAGAGAGCCGTTAATGTAACTTGAAATTTTTTTGCTTTATTCATTAATGAAAAAAGAAAAGAAGAAGAACAAGGGAATGTTATGGCAAGCCGTCCAAGGCGATCATATATGTATACAGGAATAAGTGGTGAATGAAGACGCAAGTCAATAACGCCCCCTTATCTACTAATCAGGTGGACCTCGCGCCTCAGGTGATCCATGATTCCCCTAGACATAACCTGGGTCGAAGGAGGCGCGATGCAATTAGCCCTGACCCTAAGCATTCGACCTAGACATAAAACAAGGTTTACGTTTTTTAAACTACTCGACCGTGATGTCACACTTTGACCACAGATCAATACGTCTAAGACTTACATCTTTCACCGGAGATATGTCTAAGACGCCGACCAATTTATCGACCTTGGGGGAGCCTAATGATGTTCAGATGAGCAGATTAAAAGTGATGGATGTATTTTCTTGCACGTAGGTGAGGATTTGATGACAGTAATCTCTCAGTCGTGGCAGAACTAGATTACGTTCTGCATAAACCAAGGCGCTGGCTGGCTATACGGTACTCGTTATATTGTCCCTAACTGTGCAACCGTCGCCTTCAAAGTTCATTCCTAAAGATGTGACCTGAACAATTCTACATGTAATACTTTTGTTCTCGTTAGAGAAAAACAACCCCAACGTTTTGAATGGATGGGAGTTGCGTTCGGTTCATCATGCGTCAAAGAAGAATTTCCAGAAGCCACGGTCGGACGGTCAGAGACGCCACTACGGGCAGCGTGCAAACATCTCTTGCCTCCAGATAATAGAGAATGCGGACTAGCGAGCTTTGGACAGAATCATGGCGATAAGCAGCATCATTGCTGAGAACTTCATCTCAATACGAGAAAATGCAGTCGTTAGTGGGACGATTTGCACTGGTCAGGCGCACGCATTTATATATGCAAAGGATTCTTCATAAAGACCGGCCAACGCGGCAGTACATCCTCAATGAAAAGAACGCGCGGCTGTCATGAAGCCCCAAACGCGTGCGTCTGAGCTGCTTCAACCATGCGACTGACTCCATCTTTCATCACATGGACGCACGTGCGTAGAACGTACGCATCATGTATAAATTAGGCTCATACTAGCCAACCTACATGAGGACCATTATATTAGGTGCGTGCAAAAGTTCCGGGGCAGTTGGTGGTATTCCATCGTTTAACGTCATATTGCTCCTTGCGGATGCAATATCCTGCTAAGGTTTTCACGGATATCAGTAGCCCGAAACATCTGCCACCTGTATCACTTTTGGCTGGGATCCAAATTACAGCGTTGCCATGTTTTTGGTGTAAAACCAATGCTATGTGCTATAAACAAATTCGCGGAATTTTGCTTTATAAATGCAAATCCGGATGATAGGCAAAGGAAGCGACCCATAGCATTATTGATGCGGCTGTGGAGGGCATCTTCTCCAGAATGCCTGGAGCTCGTGGTTTCATAATTATTACAAGCGGAGCTGAGAGCTATTAAAATGCTGCACAAGCTGGTCGGCAACTTGACCATCACAAAGGGGTCCTGAAAGAGCAGGTTGAATCAGATCCACTGCAAAGTGGGAAGGGCATTTTGAGGAAATTAGCCAAGCATGCCACGTCACTTAAAGGAAATCGGTAAGAAGGCTAGGGTGAGTGGATGGATTTTGCGTGAGTGGAGCGAAGAACAATGTCCACACTGGCAAGTCCGCAGATATTCGACCTACTGATGTTCCAGCAACTCTTTTTAAGAAGGATTGTTATAGTTGATAGAAGATGGGTCGTGTACGGCATTAAGAGCAGGTCATCCTGTGATCCAGGTTCTAGCGACCCTCTTAGAAATAGGCAAACCGAAGCCACATTCTTGAGGAACTTGTATACCTTCCATGGTCGGCAATCTAAGTCATTCGCAACCGATGTTTTCCAAACGGATGCAAAGTAATTGCCGAATACTAGCCTCTTTTGTCGAAAGTAATCATTGAAGAATTCTTAAATACAAGGCCAATACAGGCGAGCATACGTCGTCCGCTGCATGCAGCTGCGGGATAACGCGTACCCGTCACAGTGTCAGCGTTGTAAAAAATTGACCACCAAAGTTTCGGAATTCTCACTTAGCCTATATACTCCCTGTACCTGTACCAACAGATCTTATACATTTCATGCTTCTACGACTTTATCTTCGCAGCAAATCTTTTGATAAAGAGACCTTACTTGAAAACAACGTGTGCCGTTCTTTCACGTGTTTAAGCTGTCAAACTTCAGGGTTCCGGAAAAATTCCCGATATGCGGTATTGGGCGCTTTATGTAGATGCCAAAGCTTTTTGAATTGAATCAAGATGTTGCCTTACAGCCGAGTTATGCCGTTTTAAAAATTTAGGTGCAACTGCCTCGGAACTTTTGCGTGCACCTAATATTTGCACGAGGTCTACAATTTGGGCCGGCAGCCACTCTTCTCGAAACCGTTTTCTGTGAGGGATCTACCAAGGATTATTTTTGGATAAATCAATATGGATTTCGATGGAGATGTTCGCAAGTCACCTAGCACATCTCCATCGAAATTATCGGAACCTATCACTTTGCGCATTATGCGCGGGTAGTAGATTCTGTATGGAAATTCGATGTTGGCGGTTCCTTTTCATGAAGGAATGTTCAGCTTCGTTCTATGGTAATCAGTATGGTCCGTAGAAGCAGTCAGGAAACTCAAAAAAATCGAACATGGGGGTCTGGAGTAACCACTAGAAAAACCTCGCCAGGAACAATTCCTACAGCGCCAATTATCCTAGATGCGTCCGTTCGACGTCGCAACCATTACGCGGTTCAGAGGTAGATGAGACCCTGACGCTTGCGGCCCGCGGCTGTTTGTGGCAGGTGCGCGTTGCTTTCATTCAGAGTGTACTGCTGGGCTGTACGAAAGCTGATGCGGGATTTCAACCTGTTCCTGTAAAGCTAGATATCTCGATTCAAAGCAAACTTTGTCAGGAGAACTAAAAAAGGAATACATCTTTGCCAACGTGAAACAAGGCTGTTTTTTTTTTGTTGTTCAGAACTTGGAGTGCGGAGTCGGTGAAATCGTTGAAGGCAGTTTTCACTTGGATTTCGTTACTGATGCACTTCTATGAAGACGTCGAGATGCTTGAAGAATTGGTAGTCAGTGGGCGAAATGTGAATTTGGTGGATGTGGTAGAGCCCAGTACATCAGTTGTTTCTACTTTTGCACCACTAGAGGTGGGACATGTGACCGAGCTTTATCATGAAAAGGGATTGGTCCTGTTCTACTGACCAGAGTCACGTGCACAGAATGTTAAAGCTTCTGATGTACTCCGTTGACTTCTTGGCCTACTTCTGAGCCGTAATAGTTTTACTCGGATTGAGGAAATCGATTCAGCAGCAGTTCACCAAACTGTCAGCATGACCTTCCTGCGAATTTGGCTTGGAGAAGGGCTGCGGAGCTCAATTCCTGTCCAATCATTGGTCCGACTATCGCCAGCTGTCATAGAGGACCCAGTTCTCGTGGCCATCACAATGCGATCAAGAGATGGTTAGTTCTTGTTGCGTGAAACGAGCGCTGACGGCACCTCATCACAACGGCTTTTTTGTTCCCGCTCAATTCGTGTTGTACTCATTTGTCGACCTTCTTCGGCTTTCCACTTTTCTAGAGATTTGAGTCTCCATGCGAGCTATCGAATTGTCGTGCATGTAGGCTCCATTTTCGACGTTCAGTGAATCTTGACATGATCAATGGTCTTTTGTTTGGTGCTGCTGAACCGGACCAAGATTCATGTAACACTTTACTCTACTAACGCTTCGGCTTACTCACCTCGGTCAGAACGTCGAAAAAGAAGGACAGATGTGATCTACCCTCACAATCTTCTATACATAGAAAAGCAACCGTCTGGACTACTTCGATACCATCCGCTCACCTTGTCACCTTGTACGCTGGCAAAAAGGATTCTTGGGTCACCATCGGCTAGATACACGTCGACTTCAGTGGTAAGGGGAACACCAAGCTCGCGGCTGAATAGGTCAAAACCCGCATAGACTGACTGGAGCGGTGCAAGTCCATTGGTTACTGCAATGAACTCATCTTTCCTGTTTATTTTTCCCTGTAAGCTGGAACTTTAGCTGGATAAAGTGTCATTGGTCATGGCGCAGAAGCACGAACAACAAACTGTCGTACATGTATTGTCTCCCACCAAGATCTCTATTTACATTATAGTGGTCAAGTCAACAACAGATAGACGTCCGCATTTTCACCTTCAGAATTAGTTTTCCACGCTGAAGCTTCTCTTAAACAACTTAGTGTGGTTTCGTTGACCTTATTCAGAGTTGATGCTCCGAGCTCTCTGTGCTGCTGTTATCCGAATATGGATTCGTGAAGTTAATTGGTCGCAGCTACAGTTTTGACGCCTCCACTGCTAATCGGTAAACTTTGCCACGAACGGATTTTATGCTAGAATTGAATTTCATTATGAGAAAGAGCATAAAAAACTCGGCAATAATTTTCAACAGCGCAGCACTCCAGGAAACGGACTTGCTCCATGAGCAGATTCTGAGTCTTACAGAAACGTCACGTTTGAGTTATCCATTATGAATCGAATACAGTATACAGTACAATACGGGATTCCGTTCTGTAGCTCGTCAATACTTTTCATCTAATCCATTGTTCTGATGAAAATAGAATCACTCTGTTCTGAAAGGTGTGAAGAGTGGCTCCAGTTAGAATATGACATCGATGCTATGTGCCGCGATGGATGCCCCTCCCACTCGACTTTAAGCTGTTACAAAAGCAAATGGCGACATATTTCCGATCTGTTAGGTTATTTGAGTTGCTATTGAGTTGGCTTAGTGTGGCCACAGAGGTCATGCCGTTACGATGAGCTCCGCTGCTGTTATGGTACTGAAAATGGTGCGCAGGAACCTATGGCGCATCCTATGTATAAAACAACGAATTCAGAACTAAACAAATCCTATTTAGTCCAAGTAAGATTTATCAACTACGTAATGGGGTGTAGTTTTCTTGTGAAATTGTTTCTGCGGAGTAAGCCTTGGACGCCAAATTTTGCTGTATTGGACAAGTCGGATCTCAATGTCTCGAATTTCCCTGATTCTTGGTGGAATTTTCATCTCCACTTTTAATGCCTTCGTATACAAATTCGATTTGTAGACACGATGTTCCGCATGTCGTTTCTCATTTCCTTGCTTACAAAATCTCACGCATATGTGTAGAATTAGTATCGACAATACGGCAAAGGGGAACACGACTAAAATATTGAAATTCACGAGCTACAACTCGCTAGGGACTAAGAAAATTTCGGCTTTTGGTCGCGTTCTTACGTAGTTTTTCGGCAAAAACGTGCACAAATTTTGATTTTGTGCCCTGATATTGAACGAGAGTGATATGGCTTGGGTAGCCAGCAGAAATTATCCATACCGGTGAGGCCACCATAATGGGGCACGAGCTCTCGTGTTGCCACGAGATAGAGCTGCCTTTCAACACCGAGAAACAAAGTCATTGCATATTTTAATTCTTGCTTCAGCTATGCAGGAGGTAGTTAAGAGATTTATTGTGGCTGACGTTTCGGCAAATCGCCGTCTTCGGAGCCTGAAATGGACGATTCGACAGGCCAACTATCCGATCAAATCTCTCCAGAACCCCACAAACAAAACTCCATGCCTATTTTTCATAGCAGATCTAGCTCACATACCAATGCTCACCTTTTTATGCGACAGCAGTGATATGCTACCGACCGCTCACTATCCACTTAAGCGAATGGCTTGGACGCCCCATTTGGATCAGAAGAGCAGTCCGAGATATGCGGCGAGTCCCCATGTGATTGAGAGGCATTCTTCTTTGCGGTTAATTTTTCGGAGTTTTCGCTTGAATCCACAAAGCCTCTACAGTTTTGTGAGCTGATGTTTCGGATTCTTGCGCCAGGACTCTTACACTAACTTCAAAATTTGCTCCTTTGTGTCTTATCCTTGTGTGGTTGCCAAGAGATGTACTTTGGCGCGATCTTTTCTTGCCGTCCAAGTGCTCTCTAATGCGTGCGCACAACGATCGCTCTGTCTCGCTAATATATTTTTCGCCACTGCTAACGCAATTGATCAGGTATATGACACCTGAACTCATGCAGTCGCCTGCTGTGCCTGTGGGGTAGACGACACAATTTGGCGTTATGCATATGCGGTCGTACATTTCTGACCAGTTAGCGCTTCAAGTTGCTCGGTGGTATTTCTACTACCAGTGTTGTTTAACGCTGCTCTCCTCGCTCCTAGAAGTATGGCGGTCCGTGAGTGTATAAACACGCGCGCCTTAAGAGTGATTATTTCTTTTGAATAATTATATGTTGTGCCCATTCGAGTCTGCGGCACGTCAACGCTGCATAAACACACAATCATATGCGCGCACACTCGTCGGCTAAATTGCCTCAACTGTTCCGTTTTCTGATTTATGGCACATCATCATGGCAACCCTTTAGTGGTAATGATCCCCATAGCAAGGCACGTGGAGCTTTGATCTCGTCCGTCGGATTTACTCCGGCTCAAAGCCAAGCAGCTCACGTTCAAGTGTTTCTATGTGTTCCAAACAAGGAGCCTCCCCATGGGTGGTGATTTATTCGACTTCGCCTGCGGCCCTTCCGTCAATTTTAATCCCTGCTACATCTGTCCGCAGCCGCTCCTACAGCTTGATCCCTCACTTCATGGTTGTTTGTCCAGCCACTGCTTTTCTCCTTTTACTTCGTTCGATAATAAAGCAGCCTCTCAAATGGAGACATTTTGGCTAAGTTCCTCCCGATTTGTTAGTCTGCCTAGGAGCTCCTTTCCTGATTTACCCCTGCATCTACTATTTCATGGACTATTTGCTTTGCAGAGGTATAAATTACAATATCCTGAAGCCTTGTGAGACTAACTCAAATCTCTCTCCCGTTTCATTTTGAGAGAAATTCATATCTAAGGTATTCAAAGTTCCCTATACTTTACCCTCTTTGCGAAGGTTGTGAAAGGAAAGACGAGAGGAAAACCTATGCACTTTCTTGGCAAGTGTTTTTTAAATGATTTTTTCTCCTATGGCTGTCTTTTGCGAAGAAATTTCGCCCATTTCACATCAACAATAGCCGCGGATTGAGCGGTAATTGGGGAAGCGGCGGTGGTTAGTTTATCGGGTCGATGCATCCTTTCTCGGGTATGTTTCCCAACGGAACTCCATGTTATGTGTGTGTTATTTTCGCTGCCGGCCCGTGCCTCCCACTCGAAAGCTTCAATCACCGTTTTGGATGGCGCGATTTTGTTCAGTAACGACGCTGGCAAAGCTTTAACAGATTCTCAGATAAAAGTTTGAAGTTTTTTTAAATTTCATTTTCCTATATATCCGAGTTGTTTTCTCCGAATATTCGATTTCCCTTTGTATTTCAACACATGAGGCTAGATTCTCAATGGTCCAACATGACCAAATCCGTTTTTTTTTCTACAAAAAAACTTTCCCGAAAGCCAGCATGAAAACTTTCATCCATTATTCGTTAGCATTCTTCCTTGCATTTATATATTGTTTAAAGGGGGTGATCTAGGGTAAGTATCTTGTCTTCATCTTACACAAAATGGTCCTTCTCGCCATACTGACAAGATCTCGGTAGTACCCAATTTTCAAGCCTATTCGCCAGTACATGGAACAAAAAGCGCAAAGTCTTTACGTGCAATCAGCGGAAAATTTTCGAGCGCGCCCAGCATGCGGCGCGTGCGCGGCGCGGCCCTTTTGCGGCAGTGATTCCCTTCGTTCGTCAGATTTTTGGCAAATATGAGTGTTTTTCTTTCATTTTTTCTTTAGTTCAAGTTCATTTGAAGGTTTGAGGCCTGTGGCTGACCGATATCGACCGGGCGGCCCCAGAAGAAGGCCG
>KN728189.1:11435-22666 GCA_000816745.1 Ancylostoma duodenale | reverse complement strand
AGCGACCTGTTGACTAGTTTTGGCCTCCGTCTCAACGTTAAAAGGCAGGTGCTGAATCATACCATACGGTGCTGATTGCTTACCTACGATGAAAGAAGTTGAACGTCAGTTCAGAGGCACGGAGATGAAAGCGGTGAAGCTGGCACCACACATCTTAATCACATCTGGAACCAGGACATACGACAGCGATTTGCCGTGGTTGGCATAGCCGACAAGCTCCACAAAGCTCAACTTTGATGGTTCAGCCACGTTCTCGGCGCCGGCGGAGACAAAGTCTGCAGGTTCAGCTTCGATCTGGGCGTATCAGACAAGCGGTCAAAAGGGCGCGAAAAGCAAGGAAGGCTGGATACGATAGACGACGACCTCAAGTTAGCAGGAATTGATCGCGGTCGTGCGCACTACAGGGCAAAATGGCGGCGAAGGATCACCGACGCGGACGCCGTTACCAAACGGGAAAAACACTAAAGAAGAAGACTCCCACCTGAATATATGTATATTGCGCTTACCATTTTGTTGACATGTATTCGTTTTTGCTGTGGTGAAGAACTTAGCCATTACTAATGCCTACTCTTATTTTATTGTTATGTACTTAAGAGAGCTGATAAAAGTTTTACTATAGAGTTTGTGGTTCCAGGCGTTGAATTTGCTCGAGGGAATCCCCACAGCAGTCAATTGTAGGGGGATTGTGGAGCTTTTGAGCACCGTTGAGCTCACAAGCCCGATAATAGCCCTGCAACAATCCATTGTCGGGGTGCTATAACAGCGTTTTAGGGCGACAAAACCTTCGAGAATACGGTGTTATAGGGCGACGGTGGCATGATAGTGGGGGGACCATTTGAAAACACCTGCTATTGTCTCTCGAAAACAGCAGCTCTACTCGAAATGTCGCGCGCATAGAATTGCTCTTTTTGTCGGCAAGAGCTGCCCGATTGTCTGATGACATTCGCGCAACACTATCCTCCACGAATAGCAGCACTTCTCGCCTAGTACACCGGCAAGTGCTGCTAAATCGTCGCCACCATATCAGTACTTGTCATCAGTTCGCCCTAAAGCTGCCGCTACTTTAGCCCCACAGTGCTGCTAATTGGGCCATATCCTCGCCCTAATCCGCTCCTATTTTTGCCCTAGAGTGCTGCCAAAAGTGGTGTTGCGTAGTAGTAGTCTTGCTCTACACTACTGCCAAAAATGATGGTACCATCCCGTTCTCGGCCCACCTCGCCGCCCAAGTAAGGCGTCTTTGTTTTCCTTCACAGTGGCCAGAGGCCCACTGCCCATCTGCTTGCTACAAAAATATGGACATGCAAAAAATTTATTATACACAAAATTCTAACACTAACAGATTGAGAGAATCATTTCAACGTTGAAAATCACTACAACAACTATTACTACATATGTGCCTTTTTTCGAGTGTTCAACTGATCAGAAAATGTCAAACGTCGTGCGATGTTATTTTCATTAACAAATGCATGCGGTTAGGACTGTTGCCATGATGAGCAAATATCAATCAAACCATTATGACACACTGAAGCTAAACGGACTCATGTACAACTCCATTGGCTTAAAAGTCGAAGCATCGATGGACAATGCAAACTAGGAAGGAGAAGGAAATACGATGTGTCAACTTTTCCAGGAGGCAAGAGTAAGCAATCAAGAAATGTCAATCGATGCTTAACCTTTTTCGCGCTGCAAGCATAAGTAACGTCTGAGGGTGCCAACGGAGTTATACATGAGTGGGTTAAGCTTCAGTGTGTTATAATGATTCGATGTATATTTGCTTGTCGTGGCGATAATCCTAACCGCGCGCATTTGTGTTAATGACAATAACATCGCACGACATTAACATTTCCTGATCAGGAATGCAGTAACTCTACAGGCAGCCTAACGGCATCAGGTAGCGGCATCAGAGAATTAGAGGATAGGATGGAGACAGAGACAGACAGACAGACAGACAGAAGAGAGAGAGAGAGAAAATCGGAAAGGAACGTGAGGTGAAACAAAATAAGCGAAACAGTAGCACCGATAGTACAAGGTACTGTCACGAAGTGCGCAAAAACTCGAAAACAAGAAATTGTCAACAACGAAAGAACACAAGCTTAGAACGAAATTGAGAGAGAGAAAGTCTGAGGACAAGACTAGGAAGGGAAATAAACAGAAATGAGGCAGCAAAAAAAGAGCAAAGCAAAACACCGGTAACACACGGTAGTGTAACGGAATGCGCAGGAACTCCAAAGCAAAAAAAAACAGCAAAAAAAGCAATGACAGAGAGAGAAGGAGAGAGAAAAGAGGTTTAAAACAGATATGAAAGAGAGAGAAAAGAAAATAAACAGAAAAGGAGCAACAGGTAGCTAAGTTTCCGCGCTCCCAACTAAAAAAAGAAACCACCTCTAGCCGCTGGTAGTTTTGCGGGTTGCTCACCAATTATGCGACGTTGGTCCTGTCCCCACAAGTGATATTGCGATTACTCTCATGAGCAGGGTCACGTCGAGAAGCTGCATAAGCCTAAACAAAGAAATAAGCAAGCAAACAACGGAGAGTGGAAAGCAGAAAGGAGAATAGGACACATGGGGAAAGCAACGAACCCAAATAGAAAAAATAGAGATGAGAAACATCAAAATACACAGAAGATCAACAACAACAACACAGCTCTGGGTGAAGAGAATAAATGGAGTTTCGAAAATCCGTTTGCACGGTACGCGCAAGCCTCGCACGGTGCCCAAATTTTGGCTGTTCAAGTTTGAATGTAGCAGCATTCCTCTTTTCTTCGCCGTAACTAATCAGTACTGCTGACCTCCCGGCAGCAATTATGGATATTGCTCTCCCCCAAAAAAGTGGGCGGCGCAGGTCTCGCCAGCTTATTGGCAATGGTGCTGCTCCGATGCAGCACCACGTCAATAAGTGCTGCCCTCGTCAATACAGATGATCTTCTGCTGCTGCGCCTAAAATGTGGGCGTGGCAGGCTGAACTCTCGGAGGATAGTGCTGCGCGAATGTCTGAGTCTGTCTTGCGCGAACACAGCTGCCCAGCACGCGCCAGCGCGCACAGGCCGCGGTCACTCGTACAAGCGTGTGTGACTTCTGCGTGTCGGGACCATCGAACGTCAGACGGAGCGCGCTTAGTCGCACTGGAAACAGCACACCTGTTTCGTGAATCTCTCTTGTGCTTTGCGCTATTTCAGTGTTGAGAATGAGTACTAGATCCCTAAAAACCACAAGATCCAGCACACTCTCAAGTGTGCAGGTGCAAAAATTCGAGCGGTTGCTGCATTCAAAAGTACTTTTCCTACTATTGATTCAAACATATAGGAAAATTAGAAAGAGCCTGCGACTTGGGGCGCCGGCTTGTCTGCCTAATTGATGCAATGCGAGTTTAATTTTGCCTTTTTTTTTCTTTTGAAGCAGTTATAAGAGAAGACTCCAAGATTTTATTGCACGAACGTTACTATGTTATGATGATTCAGCGGCGCATATGCATTTTATAGACCATCAACATCTGATTTTTCCTTGAAATCCTTTTTGAAGGCAGTAGTTGCCACATTTTCGGAGTAACGCTCACAAGTCCTTCTTAAGAAATTTTATTTCACTTGACAAATCCTTTTTCTATCCACAGAGTTCACTAAATGAAGCATTTTCGAAACTCAGACATCTGGAGAAATAAAAATTCTGTTCGTTGTGCGTGAGTTAGGGTAAAACATGGGTCCGACGAGTGGCCGACGAACTCGAAGAAGCAGCGGGCAGAAACGACTGCCGCATACTGTTCCATACTACCAGGCGATTGGGTGGAAAAACGAGGACAACGTACAACTGTATGAGGAAAGCGGACGGTACTTTTGAGCGATTCGCAGCGGAACCCTTTTAACAACGGAGGGGATTCTTTAGCGAGCTCTCCAACCACGAGTCGCCGCACGGACCACCACCGGGTATTGAAACGTCGCGAAATGCATTTTCTGGCGGGAAGCCCACAATCGATGAAGCAAGGGAAGAGATAAGAACGTTTAAGAACGCTAAAGTATCTGGAGCCAGAAATGGCACTGCTGAAGCAATAAATACTGGTGCAGAGATTGTGTTGCAACAACTTCATGATCGAGTATCCATCGTCGGGCAGCGGGAGATCATTACCGCCACATGGAAATGCGCCCTTGTGGCACCAATCCATACGAAGGGGGGCAGCAAGAAATGTAAAACTTACGAATTATGGCCCTCACAAGGTAATGGTCTGATCCTCAGTCAAGGCGCGAACATCCTTGGGTGACAACGCCAGTTGGTACAAGGACTCCAATATGTTGACAGTGAGAAAATTCCCTAGTGAACTTCCCTAGAACACTAAATCACACAGCTTTGGGTGATGGCTGCGATTATGGCAAGCAAAACCATCAGTTTTTATTAGCAACCACCAAATCGGGTGTCCGACGGGCACGCTCTTGAGTAAAGCGAAAAAATGGGAAGAAAAATCGAGTTTCTTGTTCAGAAAGAAAAAGGAAGTGGAAAGCTTATTCGGAACGCCTACTCTCTTTGAAATAAAACTGCCCTTGAAACTTGCTCTCAGTCGTATGCAGTCTAGATCAAGTCATAATCTCTCTTTCAAGGAGTCTTATTCGGCTTCTATAGTAGTCTTTCTTTTCAGTCAGTGCTGCTGCTGATAATGGATCTTGTGGCCTTATCATATTATGCCTTTAACTTTATCTACCTATATAAGGAAACAGCCGTATTACCAGTTGACATATATATTCGGGTAAGATCATGAATTAATGCAAATAGGAAGAGAAGATAAATTCCTGAGTTGTAGTAGAGGATACCCTGACACACTGCATATAAAAATATGTCAATACTTATTTTCAGTTTATGCTTGTAAAGAGTCAAAGAACAGCTCAAAACTATCAGTTTCTTCCACAAAACAAAAAACATCTCAGCTGAAGCAAGACCAATTCAAACACACAGCTCTCCCTCCTCTCGCACTCCGCACTTCTCACCTTTCTAGCGACTTTGGTCACAAAGTCAATTACTTGTTGTCGTATGTCGCAAAATAAACGTAGATCATAATAGCAATATTGTAGTATGACAGAAGAAAAACAAAACTCATGCTGCTCCTCCAAATTAAAAGCAGTGTCTCACCTCAGGTCGGATTCTGAATATTTGGCATCGGAACAATGTAGGGGCACTGATGATTACAATGTACTAGGCTGGCGCAGAAGAAATGGCCTGCTTTTTTTAAACCATGTGATTTCCTTTAGATATAGTATGGCACCCAGATATAGTTACACACTTATGGAGCAACGCGAGCTCTTTTGTGTAGTACGTATAAGAAATGTCGTGTGGAGTTAGAGGTCATGGAACAACTGAAAAATTCCAAAAGTCTCACCTCCAATTCTTTGAATTTTGAGGATTTCCCGACAGTACTTTAGTAGAGCCCGAAAAACCTTCTTTGTATTAGGTCAGGAAATCACTGCCTACACCATATATGAGCTCTGGCTGGTGGAATGGCTTTGCTGTTGGGGAAATGTTTGTGAGTACTTTTAAGAGCATTTTCGTAATTATTTCTAGGGTCCCAGGTGATAGAACCTTTTCAAGCTGATTTTTGGAAAGAGCACGTTCAACAATGCGTTTTGCTGTCATTTGTTCCAAAAGGTGGCGAGTGGTCTACGAGTGGAGGAGCGCTCGAGATGCTCAAGAGCTCATTTGCCGCACCCAACCTTTCGACCAAAAATTAATTCCGACAGGTAGCTTAAGTTTTTACGGCTCTGCTAGGAAACCTTCAAGTAGCCATCGTACTTCCCAGAAAAACTGCAGTATTTCTGCCGCTCTTCCCAGTTCCCAAAATCTCTATTCCACGAGAAAAGACTTGCCAAACTTGGTGACCTGAGATCGAAAGTTTTCTTGTTCTTCGCTTCTTAGTTTTCCAAGTTCTCTGCGCACGACCTCAGGGACCTTCTCATACAATGAACAATCATTCCTGGTAATCAAAGGAATTATCATCGTTTGCCGACGTTTCAGTTCATTAAAGTTATGGAACAATAAGGTCAACACAAAAACGCGCGATTCCTCTGCACCAATCTAATATTTTAATATTTTAATAGAGTGTGAAGCTATAGATGCACGTTTTCGCGCAACAAAATTTATTCTGAAAAATGATAGCAGAACGCTCAAAATTCTGTGCATAGTTACTCTCAACTACCCTTTGAAAACCTCCAGGAAGAAAATGGATTTCCTTCTTGTAGAAGTCTCCGCGCTGTGAGTTGAAACAGGCACTTACCCGAACCTCACTCTTGTTCGCGGTTTTAACATATCTTTTTATTCGCGAGGAAAGCTCTTTAGCCAGAACTAAGTACTAGTCTGATAGTGGCAAATATACATTGGTGTTCGATTTTTTTCATTGAATATTCGAATAAACGAATAATCGAATATTTTCGTTTTTTGGATTACTCGAATATTCGATTAATTGGAGGTTCCAACTTTTTGAATCATTTGAATATGCCAATAACGAAAACTTTGAACTATTCGAATAAATCATGGCCACTGCATTAGGAAAGTAATTTTATGGTGCGTCAACTTGCGGACAAGAATTAGTACAGTCTAGTAATGCACGAAAATATAGAAAGACAGTTTGTCAAACTCGCAATCCTTGTGATACAACTTTTGTTCTGGCCAGCGGCGATCGTGGTGTGCTTACCCGCAATTTGCATTGAATGCGTGATTAATGTAAATTGCCCTGCACTGGCATAGAAGCAGTGGTACGAAAATGAATAAGGTTGAATGGTCGCAACGACAGGGTTGCTGCAAAATATGCCATAAACCTGGAGGCAGTGCTCCACCTCACTTTCATATCTAAGCTATTTACGGATTTGATCTTGAGAGCAGGACATGTAGCACAACGCTCTACTTGTGACAGGCTGCCAGCATTTAAGGACCATTTCACCCCAGCAGTCCTCAAATCTGCGCTTTCTCTCTCCCTAAAGACGAGTTTTCGTTTCTCCCGTGACTTTTTATGTTCATTATTGGAATCACATGGCAAAAAGAACTACAGGGTGGCCGAAAATTATGGACGCCTCTTTTAGCGCGCTTATTTTTTTTATTTTAGACTTTTATCACGCCTTTTTCTTTGCATACTTTAGGAACGCCATAAAATCCTCTTTCTTTTGACATATAGCTCAGTTGGATTTCTTAAGTCATGTGAGCGTGCCCGCACCGCGAATCCATTGTAATCCTCGCGCGGGCTGGAGAGTCCACTGCAGCAATAGAAAGAAAACTTCATAACTCTTTTGCGAACAGCACAGAAGATCATCAGGCTATAAAATGCTGAAGGGAACATCAAACTGAAAAGAAAACCAGGCCATCCTCAATCGGTGAATATAAGGAGGATTCATGCAATCACTTGAAAGAGGATCACCTGAAATGGAGGAGCGAGCGCGAAAAAGATAACAAACGTTTTATGTGACGCCCTTACTTTTCGGCCACCCTGTAGGATTTGTTGACATCATATTATACATACAACACAAAAAAACGAAGTGGGACACAGCCTTCAACTCTGCGTTCACCGTATTTACGATTTTTGGCCAATTACTATGACTTACGTATAGGGCGGATGACGACAACAAGGCGCTGGGAATCTATGCAAGATTTACCCGAAGCTCTCACTAGGAACGTGGCCTTACCACATCGTTCGTTTTTCTCCTGTTGCTCTTCTCGGGTTGTTATTGGATGATCACACAGAATTTGTTCAATGTCGCTGCGCAGAATTCTACTTGATACAAAGGCAATGGACAACAAACGCCGCGCACGGGATGCGACCGCCACTGGGTACAGTCTCTTCCTGAACTCCACCATGGAAACAAAGCATGTTTGTGGCCTAAATCCTTTAATATGGCCTCTTTTCTGTCCGAATCGGTCAAGTTCTCCTTTACTCATGAGGTCTTCTTCCTAGCGAAAAAATTAGTTTTTCAAGACGGCACTTGGGAAGCGAGTGTAGGTTGTTGGAGGATGTCATCTAGTGCGCGGCGTAAGTTCTCCGGGGCCTTTGTATCAATTAGAATTCTGCGTAGCGTAGCAAATCACCACATCTGAAAGGATACCACATCGATTTTTTGCAGTTGCTTTCGAAATATGCCCCTCTCTTACTTGATACCAAACTTATTTCAAGAAACTTCTTCTTCAAGGTATTACATAGAAGAATTTGTTTAATGGCGGCTTCCATTACGATTCCGGAACTCCAGTCGGCAGTCTTTCAAATTTTTTTATAAATCAAAAATCGAGTTTATCATGTATACGCGCAGAGTTGCTCTTTAAGTAAGTTCATTAAGTTGAGCATATGTCTTCATTAACACTATGATGTAGATGAATGGTACTTTGGCCCATTCATAGTTTTACGCTTTCATATTATGTACAGTGGGCTTCATAGTTGTAGGACACCTCCCATGTTTATTAGCTGCATAGTCGAAACTGCGGAACTTAAATATTGTTTCTGAGCCTCCATGGGCCACACTGATTCCACACAGTCTGTCGCTCCTGCTCCGAGTGAGGATCCTGAAGACATCCGCATTGGTAAGCGTCGCGCATTCAAGACTGCCTTTCTTGATTTTCCAGCTGGCACATTCCAAATTGGCTGACAAAAATGCTCTGTGGTCCTGCTTTAGAAATACAGATGGCAGTGGTCATAGGCTAATCCGTTGGCTTCGCTAGGTGACAATCTAAGAAGGCAACATTCGCCTGACATCGGGGTATTCCTGCATTTTCTCATTAGAACCTGTGAACCATCTGCTGAAATAGGAGGAAACTACCCATAACCAGCTTCAAATGCCCGGTACTGATAAATCAGCTTCAACTCTCTGTCTACTCAAGTTTGCTTCTGTACAGAAGTGAGCTCGAAGACAAGACAGCACCGTTGCAAAAGTTCCTCTTGCCGAAGGCCTTCGCTCTTTCCTGCTCTCACCCCAATACCTCTTCTGATCGCCGATTGTTAAATCTGGCGACCACCAAATTCATGCCCAATCAAAGTACCTTGAACAATATAGGGACACTTCCTCGATTGTGAGAATTTCTTCTCACATTTGAGGGGTTCCTGCAGATTTCGAGATGAGCAGAGATTTAAGCATGCAGAGAATGTGATTTGATTTAAACAGCGTCGGACATGTGAAAGTGCCTGAGGCAACTGTTTCGCGGGTTTGAACGAGAATATGCGGGAATACTCCGATGTTGGCCGAGTGTTGCCTCCTTGTGTCGCCACCTAGCAAAACCGCCGGAACCAGCCTGTAACCAGTACGATTTATATTTCTAAGGGACCACCATAGAGCATTCTTGTCAGCCAATTTGGAGTGTGCCGCCATCAGCAATGAGTGGCTGGAAAATTTAAGTAGACAGTCCTGGATGCGCGACGCTTACCGATGCGGATCCCCTCAGAATCCTCATACGGAGCAGTTGCGGCAGACTGTGTAGAATCGCTGTGGCCCATGAAAGCTCAGAAAAATATTTAAAGGCAGCACCCACGGAAAATTTAGTCACGGAGATCTCAGCGTTATATTAGGTCTTTGAGTACGTGGAGCACAGGGTAAAGTGTTCAAATTTGCCGAAACACATGAAAACCCTGTTTTGTGATGCTTCTGCTAAGTTAAAGCAGAGTGGTCGAGTTAAACGGTTGGTGTCGAGCAAAAAAGTCGATAACAGTGCCACCATTGTCACCTATTTTCTTGATGTAGTTGGATTATTAACTAGCTAGGCAGTTTTATGGGGAAAGAACTGGCACAAATAGAAAGGAAGTTAAATTTTCAACATACAGACGTGGTTCAAGAAAAAGGCAAAGCTTTATGGTATACTTTGAAAATCTAAGTAAAGCGACCATGAAATGTTTGAGAAATTGGCTGTTCTCGGTGAAAAAGGGATTATATAGATCGATAATAGGTGAAACGGAAGCAAATTGTGGAAATCAGATAATAATAACGTAGTACTGGCCGAAGTTAGTGAAGGAAAGGTTAACGTAGTACGAGACTGATACTTGGAACGAGCGCCCAATCAGCTGAAAGTTGCCATTTTGCGCGCTCCAAGGATGATTTTGGCGAGCAATGCTAGCACGAAAACTCGTAAAACTTACTGTCTCTGATCCTGCTGATCCAGGTATTACCTGTTATTAGTCTTGATGGGAAAAGTTATTGCATATGCCCATATTGCAAAATTGACCACATAATCGATTGGATCACGATTGGATCAAGATCTAAGAAGCGAAAATTTCCGTGGGTGCTGCCTTTAAGTTCCGTAGTTTCGATTACGCAGCTAATGAACCTACTAGGAAATAAAGTGTGTCATGGCTGCGAATTAGCGAAAGCAAAGAAAGTTTGAAAAATCTAGAATTGCTGTCGTGAGATTAAGAATAGGGTACAACGGGTATTTTAGGTGCAAATCACAATAGTACTCAACGGTCTCTGGAAAAGCGGCTGGTGGAAGATTTGGAGGTGTCCTGTAATTATGAAACACACTGTATTACGGGTCGAAAATTCCGAAACTCCCCTCTTGAACCGTTGAATTTTGAAGAAATCGTGCAGCCGGCGCATTGCTCGTACAGTTGCGCAACCATTCATGCCACTGCTGCAACTCCATGTCGTCATACATGAGATGGCTTCCATTAGACCCTCCGTGGATACAGCGATGTAACATCTTTGAATTCTCGTTCTCTCATTGCCATAAATTGAATGGGTGCTTGTTGTTGACTCTAAATAAGAAAAAATATAAATAAGCACTTGGTTTCATCTTCACTATTGCATATTTGACCACCATTCAGGAAACTTTTCTTTCAAAGGCATTTAGTTAATCGTGGGTAAATTTGGGGCTTGAATAATTCTTTACATCAGTAAAATGAGTTTTTTTACGAATTTTTTACGAATTAATTTTTGATAATTTGATAAGTTTTGTTTGCCACTCCAGGTTGGTATGGTGGAATGATTTATTTCCTTCGACCTTACGTTTCGACGAAACCGTCTTCTTCAGAGGTCTGGAAGTGGCTCGAGTGATTTCTATTTGTGCTCTATACGACCAAACGTCTCATCTTACTTTGCCAATTCTCGACGTTGTCTAAGGCAAGGTACGATGAGAATACTCAAGATCGAGGTCAGACCCACCAGGCGTTCCACCCTTTGCGGAATTGTCCGCGCTTGCTCGTGATCGTTGCAGCGGACGACTGGTTGGTACTCAACGTCCGGATCATATTTGATCTACATTCGATAGCCCACACAACGATAGGAAAGGAAGAAGATC
>KN728188.1:5539-22354 GCA_000816745.1 Ancylostoma duodenale | reverse complement strand
AGTTACAAACAATTATAAATAAGGCAAGTTCCTGACAAAGGAGGTGCAAGAGGCCAGGCACGCAGATCGGAATGAAACCTACTTGGCTTGAATCTCTGTTTGAGTAGGTACTACAATATGTATTTCATTATTGCCCTCGTCTCCAAAAAAATAGAAATCCACCACATCACTATGTGCGTTTTTCACTTTGTCAGCGACGGGGTGGCCGAGTGGGGAAGATATTGGACTGTAAGGCAGTGGGTCGAAGGTTTGAGACCCATCATGAGCATCCCTTTTGCATTCTTTTTTTTTGTTCATTGAAGTGACGACCACATGTTGGAATGTTATGCAAAGTTTTCTGAAGACTACCGGAATGGAAGTCGTATATCATCCACTTTATTCTCCAGACTTTACTCCATCAGATGATCATCTGTTCAGGACCCTGAAAAAACATTATCTGAAAAAAAACTTTACTAATCGTGAGCAAGTGGTTGCCGAACTGTCCGACTTCTTCCAATCCAAGCCAGCTTCATTCATCAGCAATGGAATCAAGGACCTACCCAGAAGATGGGCGCACGGTGCTCCTCTGTAATGGCGATTACGTCATTGATTGAGGTTGCGTATTGCGTGATTGTGAAGTTATTTAATTTTGAAATAAAGTGGCCAAAAGGGACAGAACTTATGAAGCAACCTAATATGTCTTGCAATCAATCAAAGTTTATATGCTTCATGTTAGATCGCAGCATTATCTGGCTGCGCTTTTTCTGCTGCAATGTGTCTATCTGTGTTTATTTATCTTAAAGCGTGAAACAACGTCATGCGTAAAATACAAGGGGAGGGGGTCAAGACGTACGCAGCGACCCTGCCGCGCTGTATTCGTATGATTCTTAAGTTTGGGTTGATCCAACAAACTCGGCGCATTGAATGACATCGGTGGCTACCTCCTCACAGTTTGTTGGCTCCCACAACATGCGTCTGTTTCAGCCAAACTTAGAAAACTTGGCCACTGCTCATATTTTTGAAGGCTGCATCCGCGACGCGCATGTGAATCGACCAATCATAGCCGAGCAGCGTACCCCTAGTCACGCAGCCCAGCTGACGTGCCGACAATCCTTAAATCGCCACTTCTACTCGTTTTTTTAGTTGTAAACGTAAAAAATTCAGTAGCGTTAATGTTAAACTTGTCGGTTAAAATTCTGAACATCATGACTAATTCATTTTTTGTTCTCCTCTCCTATTTTTGAGCGCTAGCCAACCCGAGTTGTTTTGGTCTAACTCTCGCATTTGGAATTGAGCTATAGTGACCCGCTCCTAAAGCAGAATCCGAGGTTCTTTATATAAACTTATAAAGACTTTGAAAATGGTTGAAATGTTGAAAATGGTTAGAAGAAAAGATAGCCGTGTCACTATGACTCATACTGTGGCCATTTTCAACATTACTACAAATCAGCCATAAAATCCCGATGGAGCAGCAGTAGCAAATTTATGATTAGGTCTTTCACAATAATTTGAAGAGCCCAATCACGTTCTCATCTAGTATTTATATTCCTTGAGAAATGAAATCCCATCAAAGGAGTTTCTAGTCTCAGGAGCTCATTCAGTTTCCTACGATACTCCAATAATTGTGCAACTTTGTTACTTTGTTTTGTTGCCAAGCTTTCAACATCACAGCGTCAACGCCAAGCCTCTAAAACATCCGATACATAGCTATCAAGAAGAAACACGACTTACAGTTTGCAAAGCAGGAGCTCCCGAGCAATACGGTTTACAGCGGAGTTAATGATTCATGTGTTTTTGTACGATTGCTAGCTGTTTTCGGGTTTTCACGAAATTTCTTTTTTTTTTGTACTTAATGACCTCGAATGGAAACAGGCAGCAGTAGAAAAACGCGGAACTTCAAGCACTCCACTTCACGGTTTTGGAGTAATTTCTCTGGATGTCGAGTTTGAGTGAACGTTCATGTGTATGGAAAAAACGATGTTTCCCAGAGCCTGTTGTAGTTTTGCACCGATATTGCATTTTTTTCACAACTTAGATAACCCTATACATATTCACCCTGGCAGTGCGCAAGTTATTCTAGAGCGCCAATATGAGGTACACCTACCTTTTTTCAGAGGTTTTTCATCACAGCACACGTTTGCAGATATGTGCAAAACAGTAGAATTAGCCTCAATTATGAATTCACATACCCACGCTAGATATAACTAGATTTTATTACTAATACCACACGAATGACCCAGAGAAATCCACAGAAAGACCTAGGAACCGTTCAATAGACCATCACTTTGATTCTTCTGATTCTCCGATTCTTCTCCTCTCTTCAACTTCATGTTGCGCTCATGATAGTAGATTATGTCTTCCAGAAGACATTCAGTCTTTTCTGTTGCTGTACTTAGATACTGTAAAGATCAAATTTACCCTGTATGACTAGCACTGCACTGCTTTAGTTGCTCACCTCTTTCTGCTTCTCATCTTCAGGATTCCTACATAAAAGATCGCATAGAGGACCGATTGCTGGCACTATCATGAAGGCACACAACGGGAACGATTGCCGATAAGATTCTTTCAGCTGAAATCAAGTTGATGGTATCTTCACATGTACTCTGTACTGATAGATCAGAGCAGCTACAGAGGAGCACTGCAAGCCACCGGTCCCCAGCTTCCTCACATCGTTTTGGCGACTCGAAATACACTCATTTCTCATACTTGATTATACATTAGAAAATGAGAATCTTGCCATCTCCTCCGAGAATGGATCACTAAATTATTTTTTTTCTGAAACACTTGATATTATTCTGGGGAAAAGTTGTGTTCAGTATTCTGATCTCTTTTTGTTTCTACCGTCACTTATTCGGTGACTGTTCCCCATCGCGGGAGCAACTTGAACTGCAACACTTTACCAGTCTCGAGACATTGGTTGTCGGAACTGTAGCTATTCATAAAAGCTCATATCTCCAGACTTAAAGGTAGCACCCGCTCAAATCCTCGTGTTTGAGGTTTTGCTGGTTTTTAGGGTTTTGACGGACCTAGAACTCAATCCAATCATGAAACGCGAAACGTACGGGAAATCCACGAAATCGCGGTGCTGTTTCCCGTGCGACTAAGTGCGCGACGTCTGACACTCGTGGGTCCCGCCACGCAAACGTCACACACGCTCGTATCGAGCGGTCGCGGCCTGTGTGCACTGGCGCATGGAAGGCAGCTGTGTTCACGCTGTTCACGACTCCGATTTGGATTTCTTCGCAGGCAAGTCACGATTCTTTGTGTTCGGTGAACTTTTGTGATGTACTGACAATGTATTCCACTATTAGTGAGTGGTTCAACTCAGAGTCGAGGATTTCGACGGGTGCTGCCTTTAAAGCAAATGGTTCGGTGAGGTGCTCAGAACCCCAAAACAACTTGTCGACAAGCATTTGGCGAGCATGTCTTTGGTTGCATCGGAAACTTGCTTTTCCAAGAACATGTCGACAACCTGGTTTTGCACTTCCTCGTCGACAACTTGTTCGCCCAAAAGCTTGTCGACAACTTGTAACCGCATGGACTTGTTCTTCGCCTGTTCTTCACGGACAATCTGTCAGCCTTACAAAATTGCCCAGGGTAGGACTTCTGAAGGATAGCGTAACTGTCCTTCAGTAAAAAGCAAACGCTCTCCTAAAACCGTACCATTGCAACCATTGCCTGGTGCCCTCAATGGTTGCATCTTATGCTACGCGGATATGGAAACTTGACTCTCTCTCTCGTCAACAGGTAGTTTTCAGCTAAAAGGTTGTCGACAACTTTTTCGGCCAAAAGCTTGTTTGCAAGTTGTTTTTTGGAAACGTTGGTCGACAACTTGGTTGTTCTCTTCCTTGTCGACAAGTTCTCGGAGGGGGGGGGGGAGGAAGCTTGTCGACAACTTGGTTTTGGGTAGCATAATGACATCAAGTTTGTCGACAACGATTTGCTAGTTGAAAGCTAGTTTGCAAGTTGTTTTCGGGCAAAGCTGGGCCAACAACTTGTTTTTGCGGTCCTGCGTAATGTGAAGTGTTTGGTCCTCCATGGAGATCAGTAATTGTGGATTTTAGGACTCTGTGATTCCAGAAATGAAATTACCTGTTCAAGAGTGTAAGGCATTTCCGCGTCTCCAACTTCCTTTTCCATATAGCCGTAAAAGTCTTCAACGAGTTCTTCCCAGTGCTTCCGCCGGTCCTTAGCGCTTAGACATGAGGAGAATACTCGTACGAGATCACTAGCTGGGCAACCCATATGAGCAGTCTGAGGGAAAAATATCTTCCTTGTCGCATTCAAAGCTCACATCCAGAAGGAAAACTACGTATGTGGAATAAAAACAAGTACGCCCTGAATTCTCTTCCTTTCTAGTTCTCAAGCGTAAAGACTTATGTCGAAGAAAATTGAAGAAACCAAACATTTTTTTACCTGATAGTCAATAAGAGCAGCCAAATCAAGATGTTTTCCATTATCCCTCCAAAGAATATTCATTGACCACAGATCGCCGTGGCATAAGACACGTTTCATTCCTAAAAGGAATCGTAGAACAAAACGGATCAGAAATTTTGTATATTTCCTTGAAATCCGCAAGCTCCACCATTGCTCCTTCTCAATAACATAAAACAACTCACCAATCTCATCAGGCAATAGTTCGGCAGCTTCGAGATCCAACAAATCCGGTAAAATCTTCTCGATTTCATCTGTCTTGTCCGCCAGTACCTCATTGCCAAAATTACGGAGCATTTCCATTAAGCTTTGCACCATCTAGAGAGTCATGACTCGTCCAATCAGCTTCATTCATTTGAAGCTTGAGTTTAAAAATGGCAGAACTTTTGCGAAAAACATTTTGAACACCTCCTCTATGTTGCTGTTGGGCACTTGATGGAGGGAGGAGCGTCATGTTTCCTTCTCAAGGTTCATTGCTTAAACAAGAAGTAGCGATTTTTGGTGACAATAAGGGAAGAAGTTTCTAAGTCACTTGGGGATGATTTTTCAAACTCTTCTAGTATCCTCTCAGATCTTTCATTTCTGCAATTCAAGGTAATTCGTGAAGTATGGACTTCGCAGGGGTTCCTTGGATCCTGCTCAGAGTCGAAGCCTGTAAAATATCTGCTCCAATCGGGGCGGATAAGAGTCAAACTAGGCCTGCGCAAGCAGCAAAATGTAACCTTAATAACCTAATAGTACTCAGATATTCAGGGCAATGCAACATTTCATTCAAAATCAGACATTTCATACTTGACGACCTAATACATGCCCTTACTAAGAATTCGCAAAGTGTTCCGGTAAACGAGAAATCTTGTATGGTTATAAATACATCCTCGTATGAACTTTGAGATTCATAAAATAAGTTTGAAACAAAATCCAGGAAAAGAAGAAATTGGATCACAACTTGGCGAATGACTTTAACAAACTTCACACCAACTGACTTGTTCTTGGAAGTATTCCCCAAAGATCTCTGTGAAAGGTTTTTCTGAGAAAAATCCCTTCTCTTCTTTAGTGAACCTGAGAGACAATGCTTCTAAATTCGCTGTAGCGCGGAGAATCTAAAATATGGCTGTGACATTTTCAAGAAAATCTCATGATAAGTTCTAGACTTACCTGCTTCATGGAATCTAGAGGAACGTTTTCGAAAATATGAACAGCTTTTATGTTGTCCAAATATTCCATAATTATGTATCCTTTAACAGGGTTGGATTCCGTAAATTTCTTCGCATGGTAAATCTGTATCACTCGTCATTTGTACATGAGAAGCAGCTCGGATTTGAAGACGTAGTAGACATTTACTAATTATTGTAGAGTATTTCTAGATGAACTGATTTTTGACGATAACATGCTACAAAGGAACAGATACTTAATAAGTTATGACAACTTCTCACGAATGACCTTGATGTACCTTAAAGCTCTTTTGTTGTTTGATGGTAACGGAATAGAATTTTTATTGAATTGCTCGAAATGTTGCGGAGCGATACATCTCCACGTAGATAAAAGCCGCCTGTAGCGCCTGCTTGAAGACGATAGTTTTTTTAAATCATATTTTCGTGTTTTTATATCAATTTTGTTCTCCTTAGTTTATTTGATTCATTGGTACATGGGTATATTCAACCAACTATCAGTAAACTGACGGACAGACCAGAAAAATTTAAATTTGATTTTCATCTTGTCAGCAATAGAGGACGGCTGCTTTAAAGTGAAATTATACGAATTGCTGAACTACAGGGAACTCCAAACGGTCGCAGACAGGGGCGGGATCTCGGCGCCGCTCGCTTGGGCAGAGGCACGAGCGCTCACCACGTGGCTCTGGTTTCTCTGCTCTCCAGAGAGTCGAGAGAGAGAGAGTAGAAGGAGTCTTTTATTATCTGTGGCAATGAAGCGTTCTTGACCACCCGTGGCAAAATGATGGGTAAGTAGGCCCTATCGACTGACCATCCCTACCACAAGGTCACACCTATCACAAGCATGAAAAAGTGCCACTGATAGTGGTTAAGATACATATCATTCGGAAAAACCGTAGAGAGATAGAGCTAACACGAAATTAATAAGCATTAAGTTAATCTAGAAAATCAAGCATAGCATTAAGTTAATCTAATCTGAGCACGCTATGTAAGTTTTAGAAGGTGAGTACCAACATCAAGGATTGAGTCAACCCTTATTTATTAAATTAAAAAGAGCTGTCTTTAGTTAAATGCACTGGGCCCCATGTGGGGCCAGGATGTAGTAAGCTACGAATTAGCCCTAAAGACCGTGAGCATGACATAAAGAGACAGCAGAATTAAGAAAATGAAAGTAAGAATACCACCACTGGCGGAAGATACTAGCAGAAGACTGAGGGTGCTTGGTGGCAAAACAACGATAGCAGATTAGGCGCGAAAATGGTCAATTTGAAATCACAGTCGACTTTGGCAATATCACCAATGCGGTGGCTCGGCCTCTCCGTGGATCACAGCGATCGCTTTGCTGCACCAACTGTTTTGATTCACCGTCCAGAGTTCCTCAAGGAATTTGTGACAGGAAGCGAAAAGAAAAGGACCTTCATTCAGTAGTATATAAGTATTATTCCGTTAGCAATGTTGGTTGAGTTATTCGCCAATTTCGTGTAGAATAACTTCTATTCTGTATCTCTCCTCTTGCGTATGCTAGTAAATGAAAGGGGGTCAATGAGCAACTGGAAACATAGTTCGGAAAACAAACCTTTGCAAGAGGGATTTTCCCTGTTGGAAGCTTCCTCAGGTGTTCATATACTGTGATCTCCACGTTGTGAAGCTGAAATATTCAACGACATTATCAAGCTATTGAACTATTAGAAGTGGTTTCAAAAGCCTTCCCTCCTTACTGAATTCCGCGGAGGACTTTCACTTCCTTTGCTTACTTTCAGTCCGTCTGAGGGGATGAACGAAAAGGACTCGTTTTTTTTCAAATTTTATCCTTCTTCTTTCCTTCAATAATTTCTCTTTTCAAGTCATGAATCACCCGCTTCTGTGTCTTCTCCAAAGTGGCCATGAATTCCGATGAATTGAGTCTGTTTTCGATTTTCTTCTCCTCTGCCATTTCTGCAGCGACCTTTTGCAATGCAAGCTGTGACACTATCTGAATTCTTTAAGCTTTCGAAGGAATGTGCTGAAGAAGCTGTTATTCATGGTGTGATTGCTTCTTTGTGGTCAAGTGAACCTAAAAGTGAAACCAACCTTGACAATGAACTTCTCGGGAAGTTCTTTATCCTTATGCTGCCAGTCAGGATCAATGAGAACAATTCTGGACATGAAACCCTAAAAGAATAGATATTTGGGATCAGGCGAGATATAGCGCAGATCAGGTAAATGACGCTTACGTTACCCTCCCCTATATTCGTAGCATATTTGTTGGGGCCGAAGTAGGCATCGGTATCGAATCCATTCTGCATGTCTTCCTCAACATCTGCCCAGGTAACGTGCGTGCCAAATAATCCATCGGCTGGTGTGTATAGGTTCATAGCAGCCTTGAAAATTCCATATTGAATTACGATAATTATTTAAACGCTTTAAGATAATATCGTTAACTATCAAGAAAGGAAGAAGCCACAGCTGGTAACTTCAAACAGTTTACCGTGAACAACGCGGTTCGAAACCCTTATCACAGCCCCGACTAACACGGAACTCGCGTCGTTTTTTTGATGATAACTGATACAAACTACGGGCAACCGTAAACAAAATTTTTGAGCATCGAGAACCTCGAAAATAGCCAGCAGTATTCAGAATATTGGCTTACACAATCTCCCATGGATTGGTGTGATCTAAATTCCAGAGAACGGCTGCATCGCTTACACAGTTAAATGAAGACGCATCGATACTGCAGTTGAAGTCCACAGGGTAGGACTGAAGTAGAAACTGAAACCATATTACAACATTGGATATAAGTTGGCAGAACTTATGGATGGCATTACTCAGCTATGTAGTTCTGCTCCAAGATTTCAAACAAAAAAAAATTTCCCAAAATTTCTTCTAGAGGGGTGATTTGAGGTGCTGGACACAAAAAACGTGTATCGTTTTGTACCGTCGTCTCATTTTCATAGGGTTACGATAGGAGTGGAAAGAGAGACAAGCGGGGTGCCCTGCTCTTTCCCTCTCACCTTGTTGCGATCGCTACTTGTTTCAGGGTGTTTTAATTGCAAAATTGATGTGAAATGGAATTTTTCATGTGTTAATGAAATAAAATTTTTGCTAATTGTCTAAATAGATGAATATGTAACGAAACTTCGAGATCAGCTACAGTTGACAGCTGCGGAAGGTACTGTTGCTTTGACCCCCTACCAAAACTATAAATGCTATCTGTTTTCAGGCTGCCCGTGGTATTCTCATCATTCTCATTCTACACTTAATATCGTGGCAGTGATGTTATCAAAATTTCGTGATGTAAATCTATGTTAACATGAAAGCTAACAAAAATATCGGAAAATAGGTACAACAAAAGGTAGATCCCTAACCCAGTGCTTATGGATTATGAATGAAAATTCGTTTCGTTGTCAACATGAGTCTCGAAAAAAGCGAACCAGCCGACATGTGTATGTATTGGGTTAGTCAGAAAGTTCTGCAACACTTCTAATTTATAATTATGAACTGCCACATTAACTTGATGAGTGGAATTCTGTGTAATTAAAAATTGGAGTGCTCTTTGGACTACCACATGACCATCATATGTATTAAAGAAGCTCCTTCAATCCTTGTGCAGTTATTACTCGGAAAATTTGTGGTCTCTACAACTCCAGCGAATCTTTTGACTCGAAAATGCAGGATCGAATTCTACGCAGTGCAGCCACCTGAGTTTCAAAGCAAAACAATTGGAATGCCGCTCTTTTGATGGACAATGGCCGCAAATAGCAATCATCAAAGTAACGGGACCGATGAACTTCGGCATTTTGATGTATTGTCGTGATTTCTTTCCACACGCGAGTTTGATAACTGATCTATTAGCTAACGTTTCATCTTGACAGCGTGAAATGGGCAATACGAAATGCAATCTACATGAAAAAGTCTCCTCAACTAAATAAGAAAAAATTCAACGGTCAATTTTCGATCACTGGCTAACCTACGTGGCCAAAAACTCATTTTCTGAGTACGCACATGGAAATTTAGAACAGAAGCAAAAGAGACCGCTAACTGATCACCAAGGCAGATGACTGAGGACGCCTTACCAGATCAGAGTAACTGTCCCAGGTAAAGTGCGCGTGGCACTCTTCCTTGGGATTCATTTTAGGATTTTTTGCACGAATCCAGAATGCTCCGAAAATATTGCGATATTGCGTGTGGATGTTTGATATTCATGCGCCAAGATCTCTACGTTAACTTCGAAACTCTCTCCTGGGTGTTTTTCCAATCAAAGAAAGTATCCCACGAAGAAATTCTGATTCAACGGGTGTACAATATTTTCATGCATTTGAAGGTGGTGCAAGTGTCTCACAACTATCTGACCAACTCAGTACCTTGCATTAGTCTTTTGAAGTATGTATGTGTCAGTGGCGGACGCGAGGGGGGGGGGGGGGGGGGCTTGCCAAATTTTCGAAATTACTTTACAATACAAATAAAAACCTTGTATAAGTTTATTTTTATTTGTTTATTTTTATTATTATTTTTGCTATAACCTTTATCATTTACTTATTATTATGGTTAATATTTTATTGAATTTATTTTCCATCCGGGTCCCCGGAGCGGCTGAAACCCCACTTTTTCCCACCCCCACCCACCCTCCCTTTCCACCCACTTTCTCCGTCCGCCACTGATATGTGCATAAACGGTACAACCAACGAAGTTAACGGTGTATATTTATACATTATATTATACTAATTGTGTTATATTTGTATTTTTATGTATTATATTAACGGTATATGTTATACTACAGGGTTCGAAGACAGATTGAGGACAGAACAATATTAAATGACTAACTTTATGAAATTTTTTACTATTTACTTATATTTTAGGAAAGGGAAGGATGGGGCTGGGATCAGCATGTTTCTTTCCTTTACTCTTATTTCGTCTTCTTAATCGCATAAAATAACGCGTCAGTCTTATTTGTTTGACAGATTTCTGAGCAGCTCCCACTACTCAAGAGGGGAATATGACATTGGGTTAGTTTCGGTCGGCCTCGTCGGTCATGTTTTATCGAGAAATCAGCGGAACGTGGCTATTATCTTATCTCTCATTGGTTTCTGATTGTTTAAAGATCAGCGAGTCGAGACTTGAATAAAATATGAGAAATGCGGCTTTTGAGGAAATTTTTCCTGAGAAAGCAGAAGAACACATCGGAGACTCATAGTCCTAACGAAAAATATGTACATATACTACCAACCTTCTTCAAACATGTTTCCAATTGCATCGGGAGGTTATAAAATTGGGGCGGGGGAGATGTTTGTTTTCCGCCACTTCTTTCAGGAGTAGCCGTAAAACTAGGAAAACCAGTCTGAAGGTCCAGGAGACGCCAAGACGCCGGCCTTTCAGGCTACTTTTCGGGATCGTTTCGGCCGAATGGCACTACGCTGCTTCCTGAACAAATCTAGCATTCGAACCATACGGAAGAAGTAGAAGAATCAGGAATCTCGGATAAATCGCAACGATAAATCGCAAGGTACCAAACACGCATTGAGTCAGTTATGCCCCCTTCACAGTAACTAGACGCACTTTTTTGTACCTGACTCAGCATACATTTTTATTGAGTGCCTCTAAATGACGACTCATAGGAAAAACAAGCGATCTTTCTATTTTCAGCTAGGATGACCTTCGAAAAATCTGCTCACTCACGAAGGTTCTGAAAGCCGCCGGAGTCGACTGTTCTAAGTTCCAGCTTGTACAATCCACCCAACGTAACGTCACGTGACATCCTTCGCAGAACGGTTTTCAGAGAAAAAAATTAAATGTGTGCTTCCTTGTACAAAACTGCGTAAGAAATATATCATAAGAGCATCAGCAGATTAGTCGTGACTTAGAAGTCGTCTTATCGTGATTTGACGCAACGTTCGTACATTTCTATTCGTTGAAGGGTGCAAATTTCCTTGACGGGGACAAAGTTCGGGACGTTCTATCCTCCTTGTTGAAAAGAAATGACTCACATGTTTGTGGGATTTACTCGTGAAGCAGTTGCTTTTTTTGTAAGACGCACAATTTGCACCAGCGTTCCCAGGAATTCACCCAAAGACCGTGGAATCGCTTTCCTTTGGACTACCTAGGCGTTCTGCATGTTTTATTTATTAATTCTATCGAGTCTTAGGTGACCTAACTCAAACGGCTTGCACCAAGACTCTCTGGGCTGGGGTCATTGAAACGTTGAGCCCGCAAACCAACAATGGTTAGCGCGCTAAAGAGAAATCTGAGAACTTTATCAGTGGTGTTCAGATTTTTCAATATTGTGCTCTGGTGCAGAACTCAGAATTCAAGCCGTATTTCCACAGCTTTTGTGTCCAACTTTAATTGCAACTGCCTTTGAGGCAATCTATGGTGCGGCGCGATAGATCAAACGATCGTCCCGCCAAGAGGTGAGTGATTGGCGCGAATCTTCAACTGTAAAGAGGGTTCTGGATTCATTCAGAATCGAGAACCGAGGATTCACTCGTCGCCCTCCAACCCTCCAGTACTCGCGGACCCGACAATTACTCCATCTGGCCGACTACTACTCATTCTGCCGAATCTCCTTTCTTTTTCATCAACTGCCCCGCGATACATCCCGTGATACATCATTTCACATTTTATCGTGCGTGTCTACATTGTATAATAAATTACTTTTGTGTTACATGTGTGAGATTGTGTGAGAGCCGTTTGAAGGTAATATGTGTGAGAGCCGTTTGAAGGTAATATTACTTCCACTTAGTAAAGTTGCACACGGCCCGAACCTTATACCTTCGACCAGGAGCCAGGGACCATCTCTGAAACCGTCACCTTACACTCTACTTGCAAGTAAGTCAGTGATTTTTTCCGCGACATTCGAATACCTGACCCCTCCCATCTATTCAATCGTATTTAAAGGCAGGGGCCCACTTTATATTTGTGCCATACCTATTAACCCATTCCGAACCTTTTCGCCGTGCTGATTAAGGCGATGTACTTGAAATGTCCCAAAATGGCCTGTGAATCCGCTTTTCGGGAGGGGGCTTGCACCAGGTTGTTTAAGCAAATTTACGTGTAAAGGCATGTGTCACCGTTGATCTCTCCATCGGACAGGCTGCTGTGGCTGACAGCCAGCACAACTCGGAGCGATATCCAACCCTGCTCCTATCAAGAATGGGTTTTCGTCACTTATGTGACTTTTCCTGTACAATATTGGAATTAGCATTGTGAGGAGGTCAAGAATCTGCTGATATCATTGACATGAAAAACGAGGTGGATCCCTGCCTTTAAGGAAGAACAGGGGAATAATTGCATATTGCGCTTTAACTCTGAGTTAATTGCAGCTTTCGCGCGAATTACCGCCGTGAATTCCTTTCAGTCATCTTCACAGTGTTGTCATGGGCAGAGGAAAAACTGGCCTAATTGCTAGTAATCTTCAAATTGCAAGTTTCACGACTATTTTGCTAATTTTAACAAGGCATGCTTCTTGCATGCGGGTATAAAATTCTCTACGTCATTCCACATCATAAAACTATAAGGTTTTTCTGTATCTAACGTACAAGTTCAGCAATAATTGCACTTTTTGACAACTTTATTTGCGCAAGTCACATGGTCTATTATAATATAATTATATTTCTGAACTTAAGACACTTGTCTATTGAAAATGACATTTAAGCCATTTTTATGTATGTCTCGTAACGAAGTTTTCGGATGAAGAGTTGAGAAAGTAACTTTCAGGAAAACATTTCTTCAAAAATCCTGAAATGCTGAAAGGGAAGCTGCTCAGCCATGCTGAAAGAGAAGTTTGTCACCTATTTCTTGATGTTCGCCTTTGTTGCAAACTGTCTTTGTCCAACCTTAATACTCATAGTATCTAAGCCTTAAGGTTTGCCCACTTACCTATACCTATAGTGTTAACCTAAATATGTACATACTTATCTAAGCTCGGTTGAAGCTACAACGACACCCTGATAAGTCTTCATAAGATCTGGGTAGTTGTGGCGGTGCGATCGCTTGGATCCTCACGGAGGTCGGTGCACCGTACTGCCATAGGCAGCTGTGATCTGAATTTGACCACATCAGCCCTATCGGCTATCGATAGTTTTGGTCAGCAAGCAGTCGCTTGTTAGAGTTTTCCGCCAGCGGCAGCGTTCTCATCGCTTTTATTTATTTCAACTTCTCTTCTCTTTACTTCGTACTCACTACCTTAAAGGTAGGTTTCTAACTTACTACATCCTGGCTGCCCATGGATCTTAATACATTGGACTAAGCACAGTTCCTTTCACTTTATTACATATCGAGTGACATAGTCGTTGATTCAATGATGCTTCCATTTTTTGAATGCTCATACAACTCACAATAATTTGCTGTTAAGATAGTGTTCAATAGAATCTTCCTGGTTTCGTGCTAACTTTACTTCACTTATAGTTCTCCCACGTGATCTCTCGTCCATTTCAATGCCTTTACTTTGCTACTTCATCCGTGTGGCATTTGTAGTCTACCATTTAGGTCCACTGAGCCTCCGATCCGCAACAGTGGGGCTTACTAAGCAAAACAACCTTCACACAAGATTTTTTGACAAAAAAATGTTAAACGGCAATTCTGGCCATGCAGGGTAAAATCGAAAACCAACAAACCAACACTGGGTTCCATCATAACCTACAGACGCATTGGTTAGATTTGCTTTCCTTCCCGGCGAAGAGAAGAATCATAATGATCCTGTTTTGCATGAAGTGGTGTGGTTTCCAGTGACAAGCACGGCCAAGTTTTTATCTTAGGAAACATTTCAACTTTTCGTAGAAGACACATATACTTAGGACCGTGTCAACCAACATTACGTACATACATATACTCGAACTCGAAAACACAACTCCGAATGAATCAAAAATTCGGGCTGTTGAAAAAGGGCTAGCAGTAAATTTCCTGGGGCGAAATAGAGGGGAGAGGTTAGAGCTTTTTCTCTTCTATGCTTCCTAAGTTTTCGGATTGGGCTCTGGATTAATAAACTAAATAAATGGTACATTCGGTCTTTTTTCTATTCTAGGTATAGTAGTAGGTTTTCTGAGCCAGTATTGTATCTATTCTATAGATGCCCGAATATCCCCGTCTCTACCGCGGTTCCCACTTTTTTCTTGTATCTTACTCCCCATAAATCTTAGCATATAAGTTCCATTCCGCCTAATTTGAACTAATGAAAGAAGAAGAGCAAGACGTCGGTGAATTACCGCACAGACAGTGGAGGATCAGGTTGGTGGGGAAGCTCTGTCCGACATACATTTTGAACTCTGATTAACTACATATTCAAGAGATGGACTATTGATTTCGTTCCTCCAAGACCACGTGTTCTGGAATGCATTTGAAAGTTCATCTCTTCAGAATCGGAAGCAATGGAGTCAGTTCATGTGAATCATTTGGTGATTCTCCTAAACTCCGTTGGCGATTCTGCAGCCACCAGTGCTCACCAAAATGATTAGGTGTAGCTCGATATAGGAGACTGGACAAAGAGTACCTTCAATAATTTTAGGCTTATGTAGATGAGAATAGTTTCCCGACTATCCTCATAGTATGCCCGTGACTACAAATGTCCAGTACTTCAACGCTCTGTTCCCTTAGAATTTTCAAGTTAAGCAATCTTAATTGGGTTCTGTATAGAACTTCATCGCCAACTCGAAGTATGCTGGTATGCAGTATGACTTGCGGACTTGTGGAGACTGCTAGTGCAGAGAGGTTTTCTGATGTTCTAAGTGCTAGTATAATAAACCTTTTTGGCGCACCCATGTTTTTTTAATCAACGATCAGATGGATAGGGTATTTGGGCCTTCAAACACCTAATGGCAGTCTGGGGGCATCTGACCCCACAGTACTTCTGCTCATCGAGGTCTTTAAAGTAGCTTCCCCAGCTGCATCTCAAACAATCGATTTTGTCTTCTGCTATTAGATAGAATGTCGAAATTGTGGTTAGAAAATGATGAAAATACAACTCTAATCATAATCCTTCATTCAGAGAGTTTGTATTACATAAATGATGCGCACCGTGGAAGAAGGAAGTCCGTTTGTCAAACAGCACTGGATAATGCTTGAAATTCGGGCTATACTACATAGCTCTGGTGAGCAGCTTCAGAGCCCGGATGAATCACTGGTATTAATCTCATGCTCATAGGTATGATTACACGAGGGTAGCAGCTGGGTATGGAAAACTCCGCGTACTGGTAAACTTATTGCCAAGTAAAGGGTAAATTTTATGTACGTCGATACGTCTACCACGGGTAATCTAAATGATGCATCCGGGTTGAGGTCAAATTCGAGCTAAGCTCGTGTAAGTCGTGCTTTTTTTTTTGAAAGTGTGGGCGTATTCACAAGTTTCGCCTGAACATGGTGTTCTATTTGAAGACCGAGTAATGCCTTAAATACACATATTCTAAGCCAAGCAATCGATTTTGATTATGTTGAAGTTTCAAGTTTTTGGAAAAGAGGGGAGGTACAGCCCTGAAGAATGACAAGAGGGATTTAGGCTCTCATTTTTTGAGCATTCAGATTTTTTGGATTAGGTTCTGGATCCAAGATTAAATAAATAAGTTATTCTGTTTTCGTTTGATACTAATTGTAAGCATAGTAAGTTTGTCTTCTGGCTTGCCGTACGAAACTCAATTTCTCCCAAAATTTAGGCTGATTTCTCAGTGTTTTCACAAAAAAAATGACGTGTATATCCCAAAAAAGCTAGACAACGTTTCACATCCTAACACGTGAAGGCATCAACAAAAGGGACCTACTTGATTTCCTTTTTTAAAATTGTCTAAAGAGAAAAATGGTTTCTAAAATACTGTGGCTTTTATATATTAAATCATGTTTACAATCTTATCTTATTCAGGATAAGATCTCTCAGATTTCATCTTTATCTCTCAGATTTCAAAGAATTTTTTAGCTAGTCTTTCTACCCTCCTCACACTTTCTAATATTGGTGCTGAAGCGTCACACATGCCTACGTTTGTGTACTTAGCGCCATTACGTATAGGATGACAGCTGAGTGCATCCATTTTTAGCGCTGTTTTTATCCTCCCACGCCATTCTCATTTCCTGCACTTTTCGTTCCTGAAAAACCACTGCACCAGGGATAATGCAGGAACGACCACCTTACCATCCACAAGGCCCATAAATAATAGGCTGCGAAATCCTGGAAGCCCGCATGCGGGCCGGTGGGATTCCGCAGCCGATTATTTTTGGGCATCGTGAACAGTAAGGTGGTCGTTTCTGCATTTTCCCTGGTGCAGTGGTTTTTCAGGAA
>KN728187.1:21009-32440 GCA_000816745.1 Ancylostoma duodenale | reverse complement strand
TTTATTTATTTATTTATTTATTTATTTATTTATTTATTTATTTATTACGCCAACAGGTGTGCCACAACTGATAGGCGTACCCTGAACTAAGCAACAAGTGACAGGAAGAAAAAAGTGATCATAACACAACAGGCTAGAACGGGTGCTCTCTTGTTTCCCCAATCGTATTCAAGGACTTGCCATTAACACCTGCTAATGTAAAGTGGTGAAATCAACAAAGAACTTAACCTGGCTCAGCGACCCTCGAAACCACTGTTAAAAGCCGCATGGAGATTCAGATTCTGATATTGCTTAAGAATCGTGTGGTGCCAACAGTTGCAAGGTTCTAGACCTTTGAGATAATCACGCACTACGAACACGACTGGAAATATCCATTATGGGGCAGGCGCTTGGGCGCCTCTTTGATGTGGTTCGAACTGCAGGCTTAAACATAGTAGGATGCAAAGCCGGCTCTTTCCCCATCGACCCTGCTAGGACCCCACCACAAAGAGAATTCCTCGTATATAAAGACTGGCAAGAGTCTCAGATTTTTTGAGGGTCAGACACGAAAGTCTTGTGAAATCTCCACCTATCCTGCCCTATTCCGGCACATGATGCAGTGACTGACAATGGTGGCGAGAGAGGCGCAGCTTCTAAACGGCCAAGCGATTTAGGGAGTCAGTCCATTTGAAAAAGAACCATTTCATAAATTTGGAGCACAGCTGTGAATCTATAGATGTAAAAGGATTTAGATATGATAGTTTCGCCTAGATGTCTCGCTCTATATCGAAAAAAAAGAGCACGCAAATATGAAGGAGAGAATATTTCAGCCTGGCAGACCAAGATCGCTCAATTTTCTCATTTAGATGGCTTAGGACTCGACTAAGAGCTTTGCCTGCGCCACCTACAAATGTCCAAACTTCATCAGCGCTGTCTGCCGTTACAATGTGTGAGTGCTTTCTTGACTGAGTTCAAACCCATGCTCACAATTCGGATTTTCAGAGGTGGCGTTGAGGAAGGACAAGCCTACAACATGTATCCGGCGTGCAGCCAGCTGTGTCACCGGCGCATCAGAATGCGAACGGGGACAATACGTTTTCTGAGACGATCACACAGTGAAACCTTCGCTGATTTGTTTCTTTATTTGGAAATAAATTCGCTACATCTACTTGGGTAGTTCATCTCAGTATTTCTGACTCTTAATGTTCAATGCCCTGAGAAATTTAATAGTGCTGTTCGACACTCCATGTTGGTATAGCGGAATACTTTATTTACTTCGACCTTATGATTCGACGAAACCGTCTCCTTCTGGAAGTGGCTCAGTGATTTTTATTTGCGCTCCACACGACCAAACGTCTCATCTTACTTTGCCACTTCTCGACGTTATCTAAGGCAAGGGACGATGAGAAAACTTTAGATTGAGGTCGGACCCACCAGACAGCGGATGACTGGGTGGTACTCAACGCCCAAGTCTTATTTGATCCACAGTCGATAGCCCACATAACGGCAAGAAAAGAAGAAGATCGTTTGCTAATGATAGACATTTATTTCCTTTGTTCATTCCGGGATTTCTGGTGAATATCCAGACCGCTACCAATGCCTTCCAATCCGAAATGTCGTTTTCGTGCGCCAATATCCCGCACTTGATGTCAGAATCGTTACCCCTATGTGCTCTAATTGTTTCTATGCTGTCAAATGCTTCTTCATACATAGTCAACAAGGGTTAGGACGAGGGGAAAACGACATTTTCGGCAAACCTCTGTGACCCTCGAAACGGTTTGGATATTGTCCATACAGCTGAATCCTTTACGGAAACCAGTCTGTTACAGGGGTCGGGTTTCATCCAAGCAGCCATGCATGCGAAAATGATCTTTATAAAGAGCTTGTGAAAAACGTTTAGCAAGCATATTGAACAATAGTTTCGGAGATCCTCTCTGTCACCATTCTTGTGAATAAGAACAGCTTACGAGGTTCTACACTTCTGAATATACGATGAGGAGTGCGCTGCAAGAATACAATGTAGACGATCACTTCCGGCTCGCAGCAGACCAGCGGATATACGTTTCGGTCCAGGGGCGGTGCCAGGCTTCATGCTTCTTATCGCAGCACGTACCTCCAAAGGAGGATTCCGAGCGAGTTCGTCATCAGCGGGGATACTTGAGCTTGACACAGTTGCTGAGGAATGGAAAAGGTTTGTGTAAAACCTTTCCGTGATTGATTTCATCTCGCGATGGGAGAACAGTGACAATGACATCTTTTGCAGCTGGAAGTGGCTATCACCTACTTAGTACGGGAGGCATTCGCATCAAGCCTCGAAGCCCTTCTTTCAACAAGCAGTTCCTTTGCGGACTTTCAAATAAGTTTCAATTTTGTAATTAGAGGTTTTGAGACGCGTCCAGCAGACCCGTAGCTTTTCAAAGAGCACTTCCTAGTCTCTGATTGGATCTTCCACAATGTCCCAGACGTGTTCGAATAGGAACTTGGCGAGGACAATACCGTCCTAAACGACTTCTTTTCTTCCTCCGTTGTGCCAAATGTTCTTTCCCATCTTGCAGCTGAAACGGATTTCTGCACGGAGGAAACGTTGATCGGGTCTACAGCAGAATGATTGTACTTCTAAAATAAGCACAACCTTTGGTTTGTGATTATGTGTTCGACCTCCGTGAAAGTCGCACCGCTGCGCGATTCCCATGTCCACTAACGATGGTCTTTCTTTATGATGACGGAATTCTCATGGAAGAGGTGGCAGAGGACAGAAGCCCAGCAGAACAACTACCGTTTCCGTTCCGGTCTCCTAATCCGAAATTTCCTATCCTGTACTCGTCTCCTTCACACTTCGCAAGGTCGGCGTTGAACCTCCAATAACGAATTTGGGGAAGGAGTTGTGGGTCACTTGATTCAACCTGTAGTAAAGGGTGTCCAACTTCGACTCATCAGTTGCGAGTGTTGGCGAGTAACAGTTGACGCTACTGAGGACTTGTGACGGGAAAGGAAAGGAGGCAGAATTACTAGACAAGGTGGCAGGATCTCGTGTGGGTCGACGAGATGAACAACAGACCGGTGAACGACAATCAACGTCTTCAATATTTTGTGACGGGGACTTTTCTCTAGGGATGACAGGGGTTTTCTTGGTTTCCTGCAAAACAATGACATGAATTTGATACGCCCTGCAGCATCGACAACAGCGTGAAGATCGGCTTTTGTAAGGACTGTTCCGGCTTTGGAAGTGCAGAGCATGGAAAGTCGTGCTTGCATTGTCTTGGTCCGAAATCAAAGACGTCCTGCTCAACGCGAGATTTGATCGCCTCACCGGTAGCCGTACCGTCCAACGCCTAAGGCCTGTGGCATACTTCACAGCGACGCTGTCGTTGCGACCGTTAACCCCCAAATGCTTCCGCGCAACTAATCCTAAGCCAGCACGCTATTCCACGCGAACTGTGTGATAAGGTAAGAAAATTTGTATCATTTTGTTTTCATCATTTCCATTCATTTTCTTCATCGCGACGGTGTCGCTGTGAAGTATGCTGTAGGCCTAAGGCGGCAAAGCGCGATGTGCAGGATACTGAGGCAGATGGTGTGCTGGATAGGAAAGTGAAAGTTTTCCCATACTGAGTAGCCCTGCCGTGGCACAGCTTTCACCACAGCTACCTAAGGGGATCAGGGAAGCTACCTTGTGGCTGGTACTGTCAAGACCGTTCAAAAGTAGGAGAACACCGGGAGACGGCTCCAACGGTGTGATAAGGGTGTGCCGGCGTCCAAAAGTTTGGGAAACGCCTGGAGTTGGGTCCAACGGTGTGATAATAATGGGCCGATACCCAAAAATGCAGTAATAATGTGTCCACGAAGGGTTCAGTAAACCCATTTGCATCATTTTTGTTCATCCTTAATGTAAAGTATGCGAGCGAAGCGAGCATCAGTAGAAGTCTGGAAGTCCTGCGTTAGCCGGACGGACAGAATGGTGAAGCATAAACAAATTATAATACTTACACGGTGAACGCGACCGCTCCACACTGTTTTCCTTGCAGACATCTCCAACACACGCGACAGATGTTTGTGCACTGCTCAAGCGAGTACGCCTTTGTGATCCTCGTTTGACCCACTGAGCGAAGTGAGCGCACCTCAGTGCAAGGTGTTACATATAACCGTTCGCAGAGCAGATAACTCATTCCACCCTGCAATGTGGGTTTCATCATCTGTTCAGTCTAACTCGACGTACTATTAGGTTGGTACAGATGAAATGTCGGTTTTTGGAAATTTACAAGTTGACCGCTCCAGCTCGACTTTCCAAGTGCATGAAGGCATCTCATAATTGTTGGGTGACTGCACCCAAACCTGTTCGCCAGATCCCTTGTGATCTGACTGAGATCCTCTTTGATCGCTTCCTTCAGCTGCTCCATGTCGACCATCGATGAAGGCCTACCGCGTGCATCATCTTCGAGGCTTTCATTCCCAGAGCGAACCTTGTGAAACCACCGCTGGCACTGCCACTCACTGATGGCGTCCTGCCCGAAAGCATCGCACAGGTCTCGATGAGATTCGGCCGCTGTCTTGCCTCTTTTGATGTCGTAAAGCAAACAGTATCGAATGTCACTCTTGAGCCCTGTCATTTCTGATATCCTCAAGGATCAGCAATTGATCGCCGGGAGCAATAACAATGGCGGTAGATACCGCACACACGTCTTCACAACGGCACTCACAGCTACCCTGAAACGGGAATTATTCTGTAGAAATAACTACCAGAACCCAACCGACATTTCATCTGTACCAACCTAACAGATAAGCTGCAGCCACAGCAAGTGATATGATAGACTATGAAGGAATTCCTCATCTTCATCGAGTCTTCACATTATGGATTCAGAGCATTGCTGAGACAAACTTTGATCACGGCTAGCTTCCGTGATGCTTCCATGATTTGCTTCATTCATTATAATGGAATTTCCGTACATGCAAATATGACCGCTGTCAGACAACATTTTGAACATTTGTCAAACAAACTTTGATCATACACGTGGCATTCGCTATACTGTGAGCCACGACTTTGTCAGCCTTGCCGCTAGCCACGGAACAAAAAAAACACGTAAAAATGCGACAACATTACGATTTTTTATTTTTTATCCGAGTCCTATTCATGATCTCTACGAAGCCAGCTGCCTAAAAACACTTTGAACTTATGGGTTTTATTGTTCCCATTTTCATAACTTGGCAAATCGTCACCCATTGTTCAGGTGAGGAATATTCGTGCATTCTCGCAACTGGCTTCCGCATAAAATGGCTGCCAAAGCTCGTTGTCAGCATCAAGAGCAATGCTCTCGTCTCTTGCGGTGAGTGTCTTTGTGACTTCTCTGGTGGCTACCCTTAAATTGAATTTTTCTTTAAATTAAATTTTTCAGTGGATCGCTGCTTTGGCAATCGTTTGCAGCGCAACAATAGGTATGGTTTCTTTTCGGAGATAGGAAATTCATGAGAATAGAAAGTGAAAGGACTACTCAACATATATCTAACATCCATAAAGTCTAACAATGGAGCCTCAGCTAAACCGCACTGTAAACATGATCAGTTTACAATTAACTATCGAAACACAGCTCCGACAATGTAGTACATCCTGCTTTAAGACTATCAATGCTGGAATTTCAAGTCGACAGATGAAATAAGAGATTTATATCTCAAACAAGCCAACGCCTTAAGAGAGCAGATAGCGCAAGGATCGGCTGATTGCAAAGGTACAGAGAAATGCCCACAAGGGAAGAACATCTACAGGCTGGTACGTTCCTCATCTGCCATCAGAATCCCTTCAAAAAATAATTGGTCAGCAACTATAAAAAGCAAATTCGTTCGCGAGCCACTTTCATAGAGCGAAACAATCATTCCTACAAAAGATGCTTCAGCTATTTTTTTTTGCCAACTAGTTTTTACCGCTGATATCGTAACAGGGAAGACTGTAGAAAAGAATGAATTCCCCCAATAAAAACATTTCAGAAAAAAATGGATTCTAATTTCAGTTTTGGGACTGCATGCTGGAGATCGAAGCACAAAAATTTGTTGACAAATGCAGTGACCAAGTTACACAGCCAAATGATGCAACAATTATTATAAAAAAGTGGGAGAATCTCTAAAAACAGTTGCAATTTTTTTTTGGTTTTGAGAGGAGACTTCAGAAAACCTCTAGCCAAACCTTACGAAACAATCCATGGAAAAGACAAGGACTATACAAATCTCACCTGCGAATTGCATGCAAAACTTGAGATCGATTTCATTAAGGCAATCACTCACCACCTGTAACCCAAAGCCGCTATTCAAGCAGACGGTAAAGGACTGGTGGGATGTCGTAAAGACAAACGGACTTGATTCCAACCCGATTAATAAAGCCGGACTGGAGAGCTTCACAGCGGTGTGTTTCCATCTGTGGAGTAGTGTGCTCCTCAAACCCTCAATTCCTTATATTTCAGCTTGCAAATGGAAAAGCCACCAGGATCGGTTGCGCTCAGAAGAACTGCAATGGAGACCTCTACCTGGCCTGTATGACCTTCCAAAAGTAGGTATACTTCAGTGACAACCTTTGCTTTTGAAGCTGGAAACTCCAACGTATTCCATTTCTGTCGAGCAGTCAGATTGCATAAGTGCTATTTTTGTCTGGGTGTTGCTACAGTGACAAGAGCAATGCGCATTCAGTAGATCTTACTTGTGAACCGCGTTCAGCACCTTTGTTATCCAGCTCTTGTCCATTCATACTATGATAGGTTCGAACAAAGTACTTTGGTTACAGCATAGGATCTGACGTGCTACTGAAGGTGAAATATCATTTTGCTCAAAAAAAAAAATGCATTTGCACTATGGTGATGTCAACACACGTGTACTTCTAGGGCTCCCGAGACGGACCAGCCGATCTACGAGGTGGGCAATGGCTGCGCAGCGGCTACCGACTGCACGACATTCGCTGGTTCGAAATGCAATGCCGCTAAAAAAGTGTGTGTGGCCGGATACATCGACCCAAACACGACGACGACAATTGCTCCCACAACCACGGGCACGGGGTCCACAACAAGTGGAACAGGATCAGCAGCAACAACTACCACTGTCGCGGGAACAACAACATCAACAGCTCCTCCAGGCATGTTCAGGCAACTTGTTTACATTATCACACGGGCAAAGTAATGCAAAGCGACAAGATTCTTGCATTACGCTATACAATTTTGCAATTAGGGACGTGTTTCGGAGGGGAAGGGATAGAGAAGTCCTTACGCAATTCAAGAAAGAGTGTGTGTGGAACCCGTTGCAATTCAGACGAACACCAAAGTATGTAGTTTCATCGTCTCCCATCGAAGGGTTTGACCAGCTTTCGCCCAAAAATTTGGACGCGGCTCACACTAGTAAGAGAGTCCCTGTGAACATTCTGAGCCTATCCTACCTGTTCTGCGGATGGGCACTCTTCTGGCTTTCTCCACCATGTTTATTTATTTATTTACCTTGTCCCGCCACGATGTGGTGGAACCCAAAAAAAGCTCAAGTACAAATAGTTGTGGTGTTTGCCTAACCTCAGGCAGTACTGAATTTCCTTATATTGGGAGAGACCTGCGGGCCCGCGTAGAACACGGCGTGCCACCTCCTCGTGATGGTGCACACGCACTCACAAGACTTACAAGCAGTCTGCATTATATATAGTGTACGATTTATTTATTGCTTGCACTCGAGGTGCATAGTTAGTCATACAAGACATAACCAAGTCAAACTATGATAGGTTTGTTAGTGTACAGGATAACATACAGGAACACTTGGGTGATTTTGCCGATAATGAGTCAGGACTAATTCATTGTTTTGCGGAAAAGATTTCATGCAAAATGATTTTTACCTTTCTAGGTCAGACAACAATGTGCCCAAATAATGCTCACATAACGACTGACGAAATCAGGAGAATTTTCCTCGATCTCCACAATGGACACAGGTAAAACTCTAGCACTATGCCATACAATCCAGATATTGAGAAAATCAGTGAATTTTTAGATCTAACCTAGCACGAGGATTGGTTCGCAATGGCAATTCGCAGACAAATGCTCGCCCAGCATCGAAGATGATAAAGCTTGTGAGTTAAGGGACGTTATGGTTAACGCTAAGAATTGCTCTAGATTTTCCCTTTCCCTGCACTCGTTGTTAGTTGATTTCTGAGCATTCATTCCAGACTTACGACTGCGCAGCTGAAACATCGGCCTTCGCATGGGCACAGCAGTGTCAGGACCGAGATTCCAACACGAGAGGTGTCTCCGAGAACCGCTACACGTTCCCTAACAAGAACCTCGACATGACCGTGGTTGCGAGAAGAGTAACCAGCTTCAACTACCTTCCCATTCAACGATTTAATTGAAGGCGGGAGTCATTTAGGCCTCAAACAGATGGTTCGAAGAGATTATATCCAAAGGAATGTCTCAGGCTGATATGAATAAGTTCTACAATCGTCTCGGAGTGTCGCATTATGCAAGAGTAAGCAACTTTTTACCAAGCACATGGATTCTTTTTACCTCGGAAGCAATCCTGTCCAATCTTGAAAGATTAATCGCTTACTCTATTCGTCTAGATGGCCTGGGACTCGACTAGGAGCTTTGGTTGCGCCATCTACAAATGTCCGAACTTCATCAATGCTGTCTGCCATTACAACGGGTGAGTGCTTCTGTAACTGAACGTATATCCAGGATCACGTTTCGGATTTTCAGAGGCGGCGTTGAGGGACAACAAATCTACAAAATGGGTCCGACGTGCAACCGCTGCTCCACCATCGGCAGCTCGCGATGCGAACAGGGACTTTGCGTTTTCTGAGACGATTACACAGTGAAACCTTCACTGATTTTGGGATTTGGGAGTAAATAAATATGCATATTCGACTTGGGTAGTTCATCTTGGTATTTCAGATTGTTCAATGTCAAATTTCCTCAGAGAATTGTGATGAAGAACAGAGCAGAAGATATTAGTTCCTGGAGCAGTTTTTGTCACTAGAGCTATCTTCGACACATTAAAATTCGTTTATTCAAACAAGCTGAAACAAACCAACTACTCTGAGGTAAAATGCACAATATAGCCATGTTGCACCGCCCACACTAGTCATGCGTGCGTGTTCTGATGCATACGTGTCAATCAATGAATCGATTCGTCATTGTCAGCAGTTGTGCCTATTATGGTACACAATTCCGTCGATATCCTGCATACTGCCGCCGTCTACGATGTGTGTAGAAGATAGTGCGCACAGATCACGGCTTCTGGAGGAAAACATTGATAGGCAGGTTCAGTAATAAAGCACAAACGAACTACTTACACGTCGAACGCGACCGCTTCACATTGTTTCCCGTGCAAACATCTCCAACACAGGCGGCAGATGTCAGTGCATTGCTCAAGGGAGTATGCCTTCGTGATCCTCGTTTGATCCATTGGTCGAAGTGGACGCACCTCACTGGAAGGTGTTGTAGCGGCTCACAGGAAAACAGTGCTCAATTCTATTAGGTTGGTGCGAAAATAATGCGCGTTTTCATGTCTTTGTTTCCGAACCTCATAACTCTGTATAAAATCAGTCTTTTTTGAAGGGCTCAAAACAGTCGTACTTCGCAAATCTCTAGCAATAAAGTAGATGCTCTCCGATTATCGTACATTTCTGACAAGGCCTTCTATGATCGACGAACTTCTGGAGGTCAATTTTGGTGTCCCTTCAGTCTTCGAGAATGTTCTCCTTGAAGAAGGCGTCCAAGTTCTCGGGAAAGTGATAGTTGCTGAGCAAGAGGTTTGCTGATTATGACATATGAATCCTATCTTTCCAGCCTAGTTGCTCCAGCCTGTGGAGTATCTGTCGTGCAAGGTGTGCTTGTACGGTGATGTGAAGGAGAGTAGAATCCATTTTACTGACCAACGCTGGGCTCACACAGTGAACTTTCTAATTTATTTCATTTACATCTTGAAAATACTTCCCAAAGGAGAGAGAATGGTTGGTCTGCAGTGAGCGATTTTTGCAGCAGGTCACCACAAATTCGCTCTGACCTTATTTTGATGTTGCTTCGGTTTCCAGGAGTGTTTCGGTGTACCTTTCCCGTCCAACTGTCGAGAAAGGCACTTAATTTTGTAGTAGAAGTAGTAGAAGATCTAATCTTCATAGTTTGTTACTAATCGGCCGAGTGTTTGGTGGCAATTCTTTCACTACAAAAGCGCGAAGCAGTCCTCGCAAAGAGGATCAGTCTGGTACTCATTCAATATTATCAACATCTACTCGTCAAGCTTTTTCATCCTCTCACTGAAGGGAGGGATGGTCTGACAGCAGTTACAGGCGAGGTTCTGCGAAACCAAATATGTTGTTTTGAATGGGTGCTCATTGTAAATAGTCATCAGTTGGGGATCGCGAACCCCAGGAACACCTATGCGACAATCCTTACTTTCGAAGCAAGGCACACCGAGTCGAAAAACCCGGAAGCAGCTTGGCCAAATGCATTCGTTCACACTTCCTTTGGCAAAACTATGATGGTATTCCGAGCGGCTCCTGCTGCGATTTCAGGTAAAGGAACGAACGAATAGGCTGAAGAAAAGCAGAGCGAAAGCAATAGAGAAGAGGAGAAAAAGGAACACAACCTAAAAACTAAAGTACAAAGATGTAGAACAATAAAAATGAATGTAGAAGTTGTGTTGTGTGTTGTGTTGTGTGATGTGAGAGTCTGGCAGCGGTGATTTGAACGCCGAATAAAACGCACTGGAATGAGTTGAAAAGATGAAGAATACCGCTGTTATCATAGAAAATGTCCAAACCATGAAGGGTATGTGAACATGACGCAAGCCTACTAATTACACGCTAACTCAGCAAATGAGTTGTTGGAAAAGTACGCGAATCCTATATTATAGTACGCTCAATCATAGATTCATGTCTTCGTACAAAACTGTTGGCATATTCGTGTTCAGCGAGCTAGAAAACCCTAGAAAACATGTCTTCACTAAAGATGAGTAAAATTGTGGGAAAAAATCAGTAAATCGATAATAATCGATCACTCAGGATTTCTATTCTGGATTCAATGAGACTTCCTTAATCTATACGAGTTACCTTCGATTCATAGCGGAGTACGTGGGCGGCGCGATGAGTCATCACTTGAACAGTGTTCAACCAGCGCACTTCTTCCTCATGGAAACATGATAACGCCGTCTATTTCGAAAATCGGAGAGTTCAAAGAAGAAAAGCATTCAATTTGCTACAAGCGCATGTGAAACCCTCAATGTCCCGCTGACTGCATCCTTGTGCACTTTTATGATTTCGAAAACCGACAGAAAACGCTATTTTTGCCTATTTCTATTTTCATTGGAACTTTTCATATTGGTGAACGGTACCAATCTGTCGTCAATTCCATGCTTTTACCATATTTCTACTTTATTCCTTTGGAAAGCGCGTACTCGTTTGTAGGAGGGTACCCGCACCAAACCCTATACAACGGCTCCACCCGAT
>KN728187.1:0-14897 GCA_000816745.1 Ancylostoma duodenale | reverse complement strand
TTTGCCTGTTCTCGCAATTTCTGAAAACTTTCTTTTACTTTTTATTTAATATTTGTTTGAGTCAAACGTTACAAGATTATCTACAGTCTCTCTTAAAAATCCTTGCGTCACGCTGCACCGTCCGTAAGCTAAGCCACACCGCACCATGTATGAGGATGCATAGGTGATACGGTGAGCCTCAGCAGATGGGCGGCGCAACGTGAGACAAGGATGTTTGAGAGAGACTGAGTAATACAAGAGTAAAGAAGAACAAGTCAAATGAATTCGAGTTTTCCTGTACAGGCACTGCCACTTCCGGGAAAATATGTACAATCATCAGGTGGAATTAACGCGACATCATTTCGAAAGAGTGATATGCTATCGTTTTTTCCAAGAATTCGAGATACGATCGAATATCTACGAGGCTTGAAGGCAGTGTGTCACCTCGTTTCGTAGGTTGAGAATACCAACAGACTCTAGGCCTCCTCGTCACGCTAACTCCAAAGGTGTACGTCAAATCTCCTAAAATTGACGGAAACCCCGTTTTCGGAGGGCCCGAAAGTGCAGTTCACGGACCACTTGGGTGGAGCGGTCCGTGAATGTGCTGGCTGCCCGCCATGTCTGCAGCGTCGGCCAACGCGTCTACACGTGTCCGACCGATGAGACCAACGGCTTCACGCTTCCACTCGGCTCGACAAACTGTTACAAATCCTGTCCCGTAAACGTTTAAAAATAGGGTTCAAAGACCTTTTTGTAACATTTTAGGTATACCGTTGGATTCAGCGTGTTGAGGAGATTCAGAATCTGGTAAAAGCTCAAACACGAAAACGAGGTGACACACTGCCTTTATTGTCTTTGCAGTATATGACTACATAAATCCAGGCCATAAGTATACAAATGTTTCCGCAACGGCCAAATTCAACCATCGAGCTCTGTGAAAATATTTATTAGCGCAAGCATATTTCGCCGAGGTAAATTAGAGATTCTCACATGAGGTCTGGTTCTTCCTCAACAAGCGGGCCGCTAGAGATTTTCACTGTAACGGGAATTAATTATGAATGAGCATTTAGCAGCTACGCTCAAAATAATGGCATAAATTCTATCCTAGTTGTATTTGGCACGAATGTGTTACTAAATTCAAGCCAAGTTGCCAATAAATACTTTTAAAATACTTTTCACCTACTATTCACATGAGACGTTAGGTTGGTGCAAAAATAACGCGCGTTTTTCGTTGCTTCATCTTCGGTGCAGAAAGCTTCCAGTTTTTCTTATCATCGGTATGAGAAGTTGCAGACGATTTTGTAGCAAATTCCATAGTCTTTTCAAATATCTTATGCATTTTGAACGAAATTCATGTTTTTGGTGAACTTTTAGTTCTGGAACGAAAGGCGCCAAAACAAGTTTTTTGCTAAACTCACTTCAGCGGCATCGCAGCAGGAACCGGTCGGATTACCACCATAGTTTTACCAAAAGAAGTGTGAGCGAATGCAGTCCGCCAAGCTGCTTCCGGGTTTTTCGACTTGGTGTGCATTGCTTCAGAAGTAAGGAATGTCGCATAGGTCTTCCTGAGGTTTGCGATCCCCAATAGATGACAATTATCAAAGAGCACCCATTCAAAGCAATACATATATTTCGTTTCGCAGAACCTCGTTGGTAATTGTTGTCGGATCATAGCTCCCTTCAGTAAGGAAGGGAGGATGAAAAAGCTCGACGAGTAAATGTCGCGCATACTGAAAGAGTACCAGTTTGATCCTCGCTGAGAGGTCTACCTTGCGCCTTTGTAATGGAAGTATTGCGACCAAACTCTCGGTCACCTAGTAATAAAGTATGAAGTATAGGCTCTCCACGACAAAATCAAGTGCCTTGCTCAACTTCTGGACGAGGAAGATGCACCGAAACACTCCCAGAAACCGAAGCAACACCAAAATAAAGTCACGGCGACTTAGTGGTGAACTGCTGCAAAAATCGCTCTTGCAGACCATCCATTCTTCCTCCTCTGGGAAGTACTTTGAAGATGTAAATGGAATAAAATAGAAGCTTCACTATGTGGACCCAGCGTTGCTCAATAAAATGGATTCTACACTCCCACACAGCACCGTCCATGCACACATTGAACGACAGATACTTCACAGGCTAAAGCAACTGGGCTAGGAAGATCGGACTGATATGGCATAATCAATAAACCTTTCGCTCACCGACTACCACTCCCCAGAGAACTTCCGGGAGAATTTTCTCGAAGACTAAAGAGATACCAAAATTGCCCTCCGGAAATTAGTCGATCTTAGAAGGCTGCAAAAAAGTCTGCTTCTCTGGTATCTTGAGAGCCACCTTACACTTAGAGCCTATGTCTGTCTATTGTTTGATACAGCACGGAGATCATTCGTTGGGGCAGATGGTGAATTTCAAAAATGTGGAAATAAGACAGAAAGTATCAAAGCCTCAAGCGAAGACCCTAGGTCAACGCAAACTCAAAGTAGTAGGAAACTGAGTACAGAAAAGTGCATAAAAGATGATCAGTATATGAAATCTAGCCAGCAAACAAAAAAAAAGCTACTTTAGTTGAAGAGTGAGTAGAATTGAATTTTTTTTTCATAATTCCGTGAATCTGAGATTTTTTAGGAGAAATCTGCCGATGAGTGAGAAGAAATTTCACCATCTTCCTAGCAATACTAGGCATTATTTGCAGACGAGGATGTGCGAAACAAGCTCCCGTGTGGAACCGAATCTGGATCATCCACACTCCGAATAGGATGTGTATAGCTGCGCACAACACTTCAATAAGGGATGTTTGCACTGAAGAAGCCGGTATTAGCATCGGAGTCTAGCCATTTACTTGAAATTCCATCCGTATTTCCAGTTCCTCCTTTCGCCATTTACTTTTCATCTTCAATAATAATGAAGTGATGCTCCATTATTATTCGCTTAATTCCTCAGAAAGAAAAAGATTACCATGCTTCCATCATACACATGCTAGGCATCTGTATGGATGCATGAGTTCACAAATTCAAGATCGAAAAGGACGAATTCGCGATGACGGGTGCGGAATATGTTATGTTCCTAGAAGACCTATTCGTACCGGACAAATATATGCTGAACTAACCACTACATGTTTTTTTTCTCTAGATATCGGGTATAGGGAGTGCAAAAGCTAGACGTCTTCTCAGAAATGACCAGTGCTGAGCAGATATTTGGGGAAATCTATGGGCATTAATGTTTTCAAGTGGAACAACTCAAAGTTCCTTAATTGGCTCAGAAATACTTGTGGGAATAAAACTAAGTTACTTGGCTTTTTCCTTATATCCTTCTAAACCCCAATAATGATCCCCTGTCAGTTTAACTTGCCAGAAGATTAAGAAGAGAAATATTCAAGAAACAGAGATGATGACAAACTCTCAGCGAAGGTGAGAGGATACCTGCACGCGCTCGCCCTAGTGATTGCCCTAATTGGTTGACTACGGTAATAGCGGCTGGTTGTGATTGGTCGGCACCCCTGCCATTCATCCATCTGTGATCTGTACTTGTACTTCAACGGAAATTTATGTTGAAATCACCGAATATTATCTAGGTGATACTCATCAAATATCTCTGACAAAAATGCGCTAGGAGCGCATCCGAACAGCGTAATGTGTCGACTAAAAAGCCTAGCAGCACCTTCTCCTAGTTGCTGCCATCTTCCCCTCAGCTGCTGCCACTCTTCGTGAATGGCCTCTAAAAGAAAAAAAAGCTTGAGCGACAGTTGAATGACAGATGGAAGCAAATGGGATGAGGTGCTGCTAGGCTTTGTAGTCGACGTATTACGCTCTTCGAACTGCGTTCCTGCTGCACAATGATCCGAGATGTGTTTTCACAAGGATCAACAGTACATCTGTAAGACAGTAGCAGTTGCAAAGTGGTGGAGGGAGGGACCGGGTTGTTTGTGGCAGAAAAAATGGGATCTTTGTTGAAAGAATGTTTTGGACGGCCGGGTTAAAACAAAAAAGAACCAAACCAACAATACGGGGTGACACAAAATTCTTGGAACGGAATTTCATTTCTTTTCTCGTGAGATGAACCGGTTGGAATGACTTCGACTGTACATTCCCACATCCATTGGCCTTCGTTATAGAAGCGATCTAGAAAAGACATGAGATCGGCAATTGCCCGCACGAGAGAAAGCGGGAATGGCGTGGTGGAGATTTCGCGGCTGCTGAATATTCCTCATCCGACCGTTTGGAAGGCTCTGAAGCGCTTCCAAGCGACAGGGACTAAGATCGCCCAGGAAGAGGTCGACCGAGAACCGCAAATAACACGTGTAAAAAAAAGTTCAAAATCAGACTGGAAGAAACCCTCGAACTAAAAAGAATTCCACGAGGAAAATTGGAGGCGATTGGAATTTTGAGGGAATCTGTACGGAGGATTATCAGAGAGGCTGGAGTAAAGGTGTGTAAGGGAGTGAGAGGTCACCTGATCACTGAGCAAGCAAAAGCCAAACGGTTGGAACGGTGCAAGAGGTTGAGGAAACGTTTTGCTCCTGGACGGCATCGAAAGATCCTGTTTTCGGACAAGAAATAGTTCGATGTCGAAAGAGCTCACAATCATCAGAATGACCGTGTATGGTTGAATGAGAAGCAACCACTAGAGGAGAGGATGATAACTAGAAGGCAAAAACCAAAGCAAGTGATGGTCTTGGCAGAAATAACATACACTTGCAAGACTCTACTCATCTTCGTGCACGAAAGAGTCAAGGTCAAAGGGCCCCAGTATTGCGCGATCCTGGAAAGCAAGGTTTTACCTTGGGCCCCACGTTATTTTGGGGAGGAGATGTGGAGCTATCCACAGGATAGCGCCCGATCTCATAAGTCCGAAGAAACGCATGAATGGATTGGGAGAAACTTTCCGGACTTCACCTCGGTGGATCCAAGTCCTCAACGACCTGGCCAGTGGCGAACAAATTTGTCTGATCTGGACCCGTAGACTATTCAATCTGGGGAATAGTGGAGTCAATTGCCTGTGCGAAGCCCCACTCGACAGTTAAAGCACTGAAAAGGGATTTGACGAAAGCCTGGAATAATCTTCTCATGGACATCATCGCCAGAGCAGTGGGCGACTTCCCAAAGCGATTAAAGAAGTGTATCGAAGCGAGTAACGGTCATTTTGAGCAGCACTAATTGCTACGATATACAGTCTCCTAATGTGCACAAATAAGGTTGTTGACATTTGTTTAATGCGGAGAAACCCTGCATGAAAAATCCGTTCCATAATTTTGTGTCACCCTGTAATGTATAGGGAATATAAACAGGGTATCAGAAATGAACCAATACCATTTTTTGAGCTGGCTTTTCGAGGTGTTTCCAAAGGCATTTGTCGATCCGCTCTCGCAGGATAGGGACAACACTGCTAGAAAAATCTTGGTGGTTCGTTTGAAAGTGTTAGAGTAAGAGGAGAGGTTTTTTTTTACCACCTCTGCTCAGCTAGTTGTACTGTCGGACACTTCTATGCATGTACCGCTTTGGAAAAATGAGGAAATTCAAGCACTTCTGCATAAAGTTGAGAAGCACTGGAACAGTGCAGCATGCAATACGCAGTGGTACACAAAATTACCCATGGTAGCTTGTGAAAATCAAAAAGAAAATGCCGAAATTTTCAATAAAAATGGTTGAATGCTCATCGATAGAGTGAGGTCTCCCTGACAAACGCTGAGCAGTGAGCTGATGACAGCCAGATCAAACAGTAACTACTCGATTACTTTACTGGAACTGAGAAAACCACCACAAAGAAATACGACGCTACCGCAGAGAAGCGGCCAACGTTTCCCACTCTTAACTAATATAGTGTCCTCAGAGTTGAATCCGGTCCTTATACGACCTTGTGCTCCACTTAACGCCGCAATCCACATGCATACACACACTGCGGCAGCGACCTATACCAAGGTTTTTCGCGCTTTCAAGTAGGAAGAACTCCTTCACACCGCGACAAAAACGAAAACAAAAAACGCCATTGATGCCAGAAAAACCGGCGCAGAACCAGTCACGACACCATCGACCACAATGTATCCTGTGGTTTTTCGTCATCTTAGATGTTTTTGCCGAGTTGCTGAAGAAGACCACTCCATGGAAAGCGATAAGTCCACCAGATAGCCTTCACGAAAAGAAGAAAGAAGGGAATGGAGAGCGAGTAAGAAGTGCTTGAACCTTTAAGGGTTTCTTACTTTCGTGTTTAGAGGATTCTTTGTAAACAGCTGATTTTCTCACTACGGCTAACATAATTATTGATGTGCAAGAAGGTTACAGTACACCTGAGAATTTTCTTATTCCTAAATCTTTCACAGAATGCTCACATTTGAAAGAAATCCACCATTTTGCAAGAACTCATTCTCCAAACGCGAGAATAATTTGTGTGGATTGCTTTCCTTACCACTCTCCCTAAATGCTGCAGTTTCTACCTTTTTTTCTCTGGCGTCTCGTCATTTTCCCCAATCATTTTCCCCGAAACAACAAAAACGAAACGTAGTGACAATGCCCTCCAGTACAATTCCACTTTTTTGTGAATTTTTTTGCATCTTCTTGTGGAGGTCTAATCATGTAATGAGAAAAAAAAAACTGACCGGATTCAATCTTCATTACGTAAAATCTACTCTAATATCAACAACGTCACAAACATACTTACAATACGCCGTTGTCGCGGAAAAATTTTCACTCTAGTTACTCTATCCAACAAACCACTGAAGCATAATTCTATGGACAATCGACTGCTTTCAGCTGTCCTAGGAGCTAATTGTAGAGCCGTCTATGCATGTGCATGAAGCCGATGCGTCTCTACGTATGGATTCTCCTGAAAATAACAAAAATTGCTTGACGTTAGGAGAAAATCAGAGCAGCTAATAAGAGGTGTCTCTGATACTTTGATTTTTTTATCTAGAAAAAATGAGTATCTGATTACTTGTTTATCAAGAAGCCATGAAAATACACAAACAACCTAATCCTATGACTGAAAACTATGCTGCCAGGGGTCTATACTTATGTTGCAGACGAAGTTTTTTTTTTTTACGGAGAAGCATCGAATTACTATGGAATACGCCTACACCAGCTAGAGGCAGCTATTTTACAGAATCCAGAAGAAAACTACAAGGCCTTACCATGTCCTTCAGTGCCGCCTTCTTCGCTTGTGCCATCGTTGAGGAATGACGTGAAATAACATTAGTGATGTAGAAATCTGCTAGTATCTTCTGAGCTGGGGTCAAATCGGCGTCAACAGGTCCGGGCTGAAACAACCACATTCTAAATACGGTTGTGATGACAAGGAATCTGCACTTCAATATGAGGGGTGGTCAAAACAGCGTAAAAATTCGTACGAAAGAACTGTGAGAATGAAAAAAAAACAGCTCACAGAAGCCTTAGCGAGTTGTAATCCCTGTTTAAGGTATCCAGCTGGCTCGATGTCACCGAATCGGACAAGATGTGGAGCAATCTACAAGCCAATCACTGTGTGCTGATACATTTAGCTATCCAGAATCATTTAAACGTAAGTATGCAGATGCTATCCAGAAGTTAAGGATAACCATATAAAAAACAGTAACGAGCAAAAAGGTTGACCAGAAATGAAACGAATAAAAAAATCTGCAAAAAATATAGAAAAACTAAGGCAAAGAAAACTGAAGGAGCGATAGCTACCTCTGATATTCGATGACGCAATTGTTTCAGATCATCATATGGCAGTGGTTTTCCAGCAACTTCCGAAATAGCCCTGATAATCTTCCAGTCAACACGAGCATCCCCGGGTGGTGAGACCGCTGGCAGTGTTCTAGAACAAAGTAAATAGTCATACTTTAGAGGCAGAGATTGAGAACAATCCAAGCAACGTGTAAATTTCACAAAGTTGAGCTTCCTTCACTAACCTCTGTGCTCGTCCCTCAGTATTCACAAATGTGCCTTCCTTTTCAGTATAGGCAGCTCCTGGCAAAATCACATCAGCCATTTCTGCTCCAGCATCTCCGTGGTGACCTGCAGTTCTTTTTTCTCGTTCCGAACTTGCAATTTCACTGCAGAGCGCTGACCTTGGTAGACAACAAAAGCAGACGGGTCTAGATTTTGCCTCGTGACCTTCCCTTCGTCTGCACCGAGCATGTACAGGAATTTCACTGGCTTCTTACGAATTGCTGCTGTGCCAGCCTTAATCAAAGGTCAGAGATCACTTTCAAGGCAGAAATGTATACTGACAAAACACTGATAAGGCCCCCACCTGATACCCGACATCCAATGCTCCAACTTGGCCAGCCCATCGGTGAAGGACATTCAGTACTTTCCTCGACTTATCACAAGAGCTACCCGAACGCAGTTTATCTGCCTAGAACAATAACATTTCAACATTAAGCTTAGACTTACCAGTAGAATTTGAGGCCGTTCTTACTCACCAACTGTTGAACTTTAGCCAATACATCAGCTCCTTTTTCTCCTTGTAGTACCGCTGATCCAACAATAATCATAGGGTTCTTCGCAGATAAGAGGCGCTAAAAATAGTCTACTTCATAATTTAAAAGAAAAAAATGAAAAAGAAGAGGGATTCCATGAGTGAGGCACATTATGCATATGGCAACAATGAATTCTTCAATATCCTTAGAGCAACGCAAGATATCATATTTCTGCAGTTGTTAAAGTTAGGCAAGTAAAGCAACAGCTAGTTAGAAATGACTATTTGACATAGCCAACACCAGGACCCCTTCCGAAATGGTTGTAGTAAAGTTTTCGTTAATTAGAAAAAGGACAACGAGAGATTTCCACCCTCACTCCTTAACAGAACTGCATAAACTTGCTAGCAAACAAGTTTATTGCAGCACGGCTTCAGATTCAATCGATTTCAAAATAAACCCCGGAGTGAATGAATTTTTCAGTAATAAATGGCGAAATTGGAATGTCAGGAAATGTTGGGTTGTGCGAAAAGTTTCCGTAATGAACCCAAAAGAACTGACTCCGTTAACGAAACGCACCGAAAATCTTAATTCAGCATCCAGATTCAGTAAGTTAGAAGCACTAATTCAAGTATACAAATTAAAACAAGTTTCTGACAGCCGTCCGTGCATCGTGACATAACTCGAACTAAAAAAAGCAGCAATTTTCAAGCACCATCAAGTGTACAAAGCGAAAACGATATACCAGACATAAAAATCGTACGGCAAGTAATCCATAGATGGCATTTTATTTTTTGTTGTTGTGGACTTCTTTTATGCCAGCATCAATTCTGGAATCTTCCCGAACAACCTAATACCTCACTACCATTGTGATCTAAACGCTGCACTGCTAACAGTAGAGCCGCCTTCACACTGTAGTATCCTATTAGCTCTCATGAACATAGATAGTGATAGAACTGAAATTGCTGCTCAAGAAAAAAAGACCTAAACAATTTGGGATAGCACCATAATTACCTACCTTTGCAAATTGTGATTTCCCAGCGATGACGTCATCGAGTGCTTTGGCGTTGTCACCAAGATGTTCGTAGTCGTATGTGAGGTCAGAATTTCCTCCAATTACACCCACTTCAATATCCGTGTATAAGTAACTGAAATTTCTGTTTCCAGATGTGCTCTTAATTCTACGTTTGTAAGAAAGACAACCCCAAAAAACCTAGCACTCACGTTTTCCTGATCCTGGCATTGAGTACAGGGGCTTCATAGCGAGGATTGGTTCCGACAAGTAGGAGAGCATCGCAGTTCTCTACTCCCCTTATCGCATCATTCATGACGTAGTTAGACCTGTTACATACCGAAATTCAGTATATTTAACATATATCTGTCATTTGAAATTACCAGATGTATGAGTACGGACAAAATCAAACCTAAGATCTGAAGTAGCTGGGAACTCCTCTTCGGTGCAAACGTTTTCGGAATTAAAGCGATTGAACAGATCTTTCAGTGCGACCATAGATTCTTAAAATATGTATAGATAAATATTTATGAATTCCTGCTACAATGCGATGTCTACATAACTACGTAACTACTTTATGAATGAATGTTAAGTTCCACTTACCAACGTCATTCAAACCCCCAACAATGGCTGCCTTTTGCTCAGCTGGTGTCTCACGGAACTTCTGCGCGACGGTAAACAACGTCTCTTCCCAGGAGGCTTGCCTGATACAAAACAAGACAAATTTAGAGACAAACTGGAAGAAAACGCCAAGCGCAAAACAGAATTGGCTACCTCAAAACGCCGTCCTGATCTTTGATCATGGGGCATAGGAGGCGTTGGGTCTTCAATCCGTCAATGGCAAAACGAGTCTTGTCACTAATCCATTCTTCGTTCACTTCCTGAAACACCCAATCCAAGAAAGTACAAAACATATACGTAGATCAAATAGGCATATTTTGGGTATGTCATATAAAAAGCCTATTCTCTGGAAACGAAACACAGGTAACGCTAATCAGGCAGCCAAATGAGTCTTCGCTAATTCACCGATAACGTGGATGCAGCGGCTACTCCAGGGCTGGGATTCATGAACACATACCCAAGCAAAACCAGGTTAGCAAACCAACTTTAACGTCCTGCGTCTCTTATCATTACGTAGCCTATACGATGACCAGTCATGCTAATCATCGTTGGTTTGCAGTTTATTGTTTCATGGACCCCAGCCCAGGTTAGAAGCAGGAAAATGCAAAAAAAGGGACAAACAATTCACTAACATCATTGATCTTTGGAATAACACGGAGCAGTTCGCCTGTTCTATGGGACAGAACGATGTTCGAGCCAACAGCATCCATCACGTCTACACTTTCAGTTTTTCGTGTCTCCCAAGGACGAGCAGTGAAGCTGAACAATGAAAATAATCCAAAATAAAAAAAAAAGAATTATGAAAATGTTCAGCATATTCAATACATGAGATGATTTCATTGTCGTAAGGAGCAACTATGAGTGCTACCATCACCTTTTACCCCCACGCAGGACTAACCCAGTATTTCAGTCAGCTATTATTTGTGATTTATATAAGAGGATATGGCGAAAACGAACAAGTTCACCCCCTCACAATGTCGATACACTTTACACGAAGTGCACAGAACAAACCTGTATGGCTTGCTTGTAAGAGCACCGACGGGACAGAGATCGATAATGTTACCGGACAGCTCAGACGCGAAGAATTTCTCCACATAGGTTCCGATCTAAAAAAAAAGACTTGAAGCAGCATTTGCATTTCTTCGTGTTGTCCTTCATTACTACCTGAAGATCCACTCCCCGTCCAGTTGTTCCGAAATCGGGGAAGGCAGCTACCTATAATAGAACACTAGTTTCTAGGAGGGAATATAGAGGGAAATAAATAGTCTTGAGGAAGGAGTAAACAACAAAGGCGCTAAATATAAGGATGCCTTACCTCATTCGCAAATCGCACACATCTTGTGCACTGAATGCAACGAGTCATCACTGTCTTAACCAAAGGTCCGATGTTTTTGTCTTCAACAGCTCTGGAAAAGAAAGCAAGAAAATTACTTGAACAACAAATAGAAATACAGCATCAGCAACATAATACTCAAGAGAGAATAGCGACTAGGAACTACGTTTACGTTTCATCAAGAGAAGTAGAAGAAGAAAGATAGATTTCATTACCTTTTTCCGTCATAACCACACTGTAAACGACCTCGGTCACTGCCAAATGCCATAGATTGGTCTTGAAGATCGCATTCACCTCCCTAAACAGAAAAACGAATGTTTACATACGGTCAGTAGAGTTTCCAGGGAGATGTCTCAGAGCTTCAAAAGAATGGAAAGAAAACAATTAGAAAATGGAGCTATGAGTATTCTCGGATGATCCCATCATATCACTGAATCCTCAACGGAGAGGAAATCACGTAACTCAAATCAATACGCTACCTGATCACAAATCGGGCAATCCAGTGGATGATTGTTTAACAGGAACTCCATCACGCCCTCACGAGCCTTGCGAACAAAATCGGAATTTGTCTTCACCTTCATTCCCTTCATCACTGGCATCGCACAAGAAGCTACGGGCTAAACGAAAAAGTACTCTTGAGACAGCAAAACAGAACGTGAAATTTTCCAGAACTCAACCTTAATACTCTTTTCCACTTCCACGAGACACATTCTGCAATTCCCAGCAATCGACAGCCGGTCGTGATAGCAAAATCGTGGAATATCCACACCGACGAGAGCACATGCCTGAACATGCATAAAGTGCGATTTTCCACTGCATAGAGGCTAGGAAGGCAATCCACCACTACAAGTAACGTTTATTATTATCCATTTTTATAACGCAGAGCTTTGAGTAAAAGTAAAGTTTATTTACTATAAAGTCGCAAGGAAAAAAATCTGGGGAGAGTGAAGAGGAAAAGATGAGTTGAAAATGTTCCTAGCAAACAAACATGGAAAACATTCGTGTAATGTGCATTGTGCTGAGTAACCTGATCGTAATAGTATTTTAAGTAAAGCTGAACTCTTTTTGAGGTGTTTGGAAGCTTTTCCCGAACTTTCTGACGGAATATCAACTCATGTCGAACCTTATTGTCATTATTACTAGAAAACAAAATGATGTTATTCTACTTGTCAACAAAACCCTTGCAAACATAATAAGTAACATGAATTTATCAAAAATCTCAATAATTGCTAGTAGTTAAAGGATGATTTCTTTGGCGATTCGTAAAACTTTGGCTTTTTCCGCAATAGATAAAAAAAGTCATTCACCTGCAAAATGGTTAGTCCTGGATCCACGAGTACCTTCTTGTCGTCAATGAACACTTCGATCTTTTGTGGAGCAGCGCCGGTTGATTGCGCTCGTCGGCAGGCTATGGTGCCGTAGCGCGCAGCACGCGCCACCGAACCGACTCGGTGCATACCCTGTGAACGATGTACAGATGCAGAGAAGAAAAGAGCACAAACCATGTAGACAATCAAATTCTGACGATGAATCATGGAAGAAAACCTATAAAAAGAAAGAACAACACAAATATGAAGAATTTATCGTTCTGAATAAGCATTTCACCCAATATTACGCTCCAGTATGAGTAGAACTATAAATGATCTGGTTTAAATATCACAGACTTCACATACGATGTGTACAACAGGTGCAGCACAAAAATGAATGGAAACAAGGAAAAATACATAGTCTTCACCACGTCGGCTATCCAAGATCCGCCGCGTTGCTGTCATTACGAACATTTGTCGTGCAGCTGCGCTTACCCTTCTCCACTTCCCATGGATAGAAAAGACCCCTTGGTGATGGGAATTTCATTGGATACTCTGACAAATTCAATGAAAATCCCAACCTCAGCCGATTCTTTCTATCCTTAGCCGCTTGTAAAGTTAGAGGAGCCGCCTGCAGCTGTAGAACGATTTAACGGCAGCCGCCGATAATAGAGAACTGGTAAGGACTGTACATGGAAAATAAGTTATACCCAAGAAGCACTTAATAACAGAACTAGGCATGTTCGGGACCAGCACCGACGCATTTCAGTGAATAGCGGTTATAGGTCAAGCATCTGGATAGCATTTCCAAAATAAGAAAGCTCGAAAGATTCAGGAAGCTTGGTAAGCTATAGATACACAGGCAAAACTTCTCTTAAATATTAATAAACGACTCAAGGTTTTCATAGCAAAGTTGAACTGAAATGCCATCCTCCGAATATAAGAATTTGAGAAAATCCTCAGGAAGACTCAAAAGAAAATCCTTGAAATATTTTGTATGACATCGATCCAGAAGTTTACCCTATAACGGCTGAATTCAAGGAAAACTCACAGCAAATTCCTTGACACAAAGAAATAGACTCGAGGCAAAAAAGGAAGATAGAAGAAACGAAAAAGTATGAACCTCTCGTCATCTCTGATGTGATCATATTCGAAAACTCAAGCACAAACTTTACATAGTAAAACCAACCACCTCTGCCCCATGTCTTTAAGTTCTTTGTCAAATTGTGATCTTTTCACTCACAGCTATAAGAAACATCAAATACAGAAATGTAATTATTTTCAGCTAAAAACCCATCAGATGGAATCTGCTACACCTCCCCCGACAGCCACACGAATATTCGGGTTATTCATCGGATCTAACAGCGGATCGTTCTCTGCTCCTATACCAGCCCTAGTCAACACAACGATTACAGTTACTAGTACAAGAATGAAAAAAACCGCGATAACCAGAACACGTTTGTAGCCGGTGAAGTGATCGGGTGCGGAGTTGCCGTACTTCGCCCTGAAAGTCTCAGATAACATTGATTGACGTTCAAAATCCTGTGCACATTCATGTCCTCAATAATTAAAGAATGAAGTGCGCCACAACGGCAGCTGAAGATGTTCAAAAACCCTACTTCCAAATGCCTCGCAACCACTCCCTTGCGGGTCTTCTTTTGTACTTGTTATGCTCACTATCTGCATCCCGATCGTTATTCCTTGACAACAGTGGCTGCATATCAGATTCTGGAGCACCTGCGTGTTTCTTGCGTGCTAAAAATGATGCGGAGAAAGATTTAATCAATACTAGAGCTGAACAGAGGCGAACATACACGTAAACGTCACTTGCTCTCTCTTTCCGGAATATGCAACATCATCCATCTCTAGAGCCACTTCAGGAGTAGCCGTTCCAGACCTGAACCTCCATTAAAGCTCTTCTTCTAAAAAAGGAATAACTAACAAGAAAATACCGATTAGCATGCCCCTGTGCAGGAAAGTGTCCACCATTAGCCATGGCTGTGAATTGCGATGACTTTTGCAACGAGCTGGAGGCTGGCAGATGTGTCTGTTGAGGAGGCAGAGGCGGTGGATCCAGTTCAGGTAGCTGCACAGAATAAAATCTTGTTCAAAAATGTGCCAAAGATGAGTTAGGACTCACCAGCGGCAATCCCAATCCTGCACGTGCCCAGTTTGCCTGCTGAAGCTTTGCTCGCAGCTCATCGATCATCGGAGAAGTTTGGTTCATTGCAGGAAAGAGAGCTTCTCTGAAAAACAACAACT
>KN728186.1:4047-14453 GCA_000816745.1 Ancylostoma duodenale | reverse complement strand
AGCCGAGAAATGCCTGGAGTCGGGTCCAACGGAGTGATAAGGGTGCGCCGGCGTCCAAAAGAGGGGAGACGCCTGGAGTCGGGTCTAACGCCGTGATAAGGGTGCGCCGGCGTCCAAAAGCGGGGAAACGCCTGGAGTCGGGTCCAACGGAGTGATAAGGGTGCGCCGGCGTCCAAAAGAGGGGAAACGCCTGGAGTCATGTCTAACGCCGTGATAAGGGTGCGCCGGCGTCCAAAAGCGGGGAAACGCCTGGAGTCGGGTCCAACGGAGTGATAATGGTGCGCCGGCGTCCAAAAGAGGGGAAACGCCTGGAGTCGGGTCCAAAGGCGTGCTAAGGGTGCGCCGGCATGCAAAAGCGGGGAAACGCTTCGAGTCGGGTCAAGCGGCATGATATGGGTGCCCCGTTGTTCAGATCCAATCCCAATTTGCACTTACTCTGTCGATTTTTACTATTTATGTCCACTACAGCGAACCGAAATGCGTTACCACAAATTGTTGGAAAGGAGCTGTCCATAATGGGTCAATGGGTCAATGGTTCCATGAACCGAGGTAAAGAATTCTTCTCTGTGGATAGTGTCTTTTCATCCACCTGCATTAATCTTATTTGTGGACAGTGAAAACATGCGAGCGAAGCGAGCACGAAAAGAAGCCTGAGAGTCCGGCGTTAGCCGGACGATCAGGCTGGTATCACTTTATTGGCTGATGAAAAGCGAACTTCGATAATGAATGTGTGATAGAATAATTCGACGACAACGCTCTCTACACAAATAGGGCAATATATACTAGCTGCGTGCGTCAGTCGCGCATCAGTCGCACGCATCCATTTACGAGGGATTTTCTACGAAGACCGGTCAACACGGCATGTACATCCTTTATGAAACGCGCGGATGCCGCGAAGCCGTGAACGCGTGCGTCTGAGGTGCGAGTGCGATGCGACTGGCTCTATTCTTCATCATATAGACGCACGCGCGTCAGTTGCACGCATCCACTATAAGTTGCCCTAATGTCTCGAATGATTCAGCTATGCAAGCGGTGCTAGAGCCTCTTACCGAACATCACAAAAACATCAATTTGAATGGCTCGATATCGCAAGTAATGACACTTCTAAATAAATGCCTCTGCTCCACAATCTTCAGATGGTCTGGGAAGTATTACGCTCAAATAAAGGGACTGGCCATGGGGCAGCGTCTCGCACCAGGATTTGCCATTGCTTTCATGGCAAAAGTTGAAGCTCCTGTATTGAAATCGCACCCGCTCTTGTATTGCAGATACATCGACGACTGTTTCGTTCAGTGTTCCACTCAAAATGAAATGGGCACACTTTTCGAGTTGATGAACAAGCAATCAGAGCATATTAAGCTAAGCAGGAAGACACCGAAACAAGACTGGCTCCATTTTTAAATGTACTGGTCCACATTTCCGGGGGTGCTTTGCGAACAAATTGGGATCGCAAGCCAAGTAATAGGAACATAATAGTCCACAATCTCTCCGCTCATCCTGCGCACATGAAAAAAAATATTGTTTGCAACATGTTTAGAACGGCAGCCAGGTTGTGTTCAGGAAGAGAAGAGAAAGACGAGTCACTCGATTTGGCGCATGCGATTGCCATCTCTAATGGCTACACACGCGCAGGACCACGCGGTTGGCAGCGCTGCACACAAATGTGAATGTCAACACAGACAATACGGTTCAGTTTTGCATGCCGTTTATCTCTGCTGCAGTAAGCAAAGTCACTCGACTTTGCCTGAGGACAGCGAATTTGGAAAGCTTGGTCACGCTCGTAGAACAATCTCCAAGCAATCTAAAGCGCCAACTTATTCGAAACCGCATCTACGACCGTCTCTGCACAACATCTGATTGCGTAATTTGCCCGCTTGCGTCATCTATATTATCAAATGCAGGGGATGTGGTGACGAGTATACTGGTGAGACGGCACGACCACTGGGTGTAAGAGTCAAAGAACACCTCGAGGGAAATCAAGTTCTCGTACGTCCACCCCTCTTGGTCGTCACCGAGCGCAGGCCCACAACGGCGTCGATTATGAAGTACAAGCCACAATCCTTGCCTGTGAAACTGAAATTTCTGCACGCAAAACTCTCGAAGCGTTTTGGATCCACATCAAAAATCCAAGAATGAATCTCAGAGAAGAGTGCCCCACCATCACCAGTGAACTGCTCTCATATCTCGCATTGTGTAACATCTGACTTGAGATATGACTACTGGCAGAAGGTCTCACACTGCTACCAAGTTCACACTTGTTCGGTCGTTCAAAATCACCCGGCCGTAGGACATTGTAGAGAGGTTAGTCGAAGGTTTCACAGGGGTTGGTTTGTAGTTTCGGTGCATAGCCTGGATCTGCAAGCATGATTGCGGCGGCGTTTGTCCAAATATTTTCATGAATTTGCTTGACTCTTTCTGCCTCCGACGAAGGCGAGGACGCCGAAACGTCAGCCAATAAAGTAATATTGTAACAACCTCATGGGTGGCTCACAACTACACAAAGTAGAATCTGTCATAATGTCGGGGTTCAAAGACAGTCGGACTTGAAAACTTTCTTCAGTGACCTTCTCTGGCCTTGATACAGGTCTTCATCTTTGTCTTTACAGAGCCGAGGGTGCACCGTAGGTACTCCTCATTCAAGTTAACTATGCTGCTCGAGTTCGCGTGACCCATATTCTGAGTCCATAATATATTTGTTCTGCAGATTCTCGTTAATGAACCTACGAATACAGAGATTTAATGGATTCAAATCTAGACTGCAGTAGGGTAATTAATTCTTCTTAGGGTATCCGAGGACCACCGACTTCAGGCTCGCTGTGGGGGTTTCGGTCTGATGGCTCCGAGCATAGTCCTGCTCAAGAGCCATTCTGCGGTTCGTTCGTTTCCGTGGCTCGAGAACTTTTGAGGGAATCCAATTCGTCTTGATGGACCTCGGCATGGTTTTTAAGATCCTCGTCTTTGAAACCCGAGATGTCTTGATAATTGCGGGCACTCCTTTCCAAACCATCGCAACTCTCGGTAACGACAATTTCGTCACCCTTTGCTCTTCCAGAGAGCCACCAAATCTGACTGACGGAATGGTGTTCGTTTTCTTTGAAACGTTAACGATGAAATCTTTTCCATGACACCACAACACATCCTCGTGCAGCGCACCGGGAAGGTCTGCAACAATTTCTTCCATTTCTCACCTTTGACGCATAGCTTGGTTTTTCTCCCTTAACAGCCGATAGCTACAAAGTCTCAGTCTTGATGTTTCTTACACCACACCATTGTTTGACAATCTTCTGAGCTGTTCTCGTAGGAGATATCAGCTTTCTTTGCACTAATGCGTCGGACTCTCCAGACTGCGGTGCACTCATAATGGATTCGCGTGTGCACACTCTCGCATAGCAATATGAAATTGAACCAGTCGTGGATGCGAAGAATGAAAATTTGATAACGTGTCAATCGTACATGTATAAAACCAAAATGGAATGACACTCACATATAAGAAAGCAGAAGCGCTAAATGGTACGCCAGTACATTTCAGCCACTTGTAGTCTAAGATCGCTTGTCTCTCGCAACATATCCACCAAACCATCCCCCATTTCATACTCTAATGTGGCACGTTTGAGGGTCATGCGCACGTTACGTTACGAACGCCATGGATAGCACGTACACAGCGACGCACTTTAACAGGAGAGAGGTACCAACATGTTGAGGGTGCCTCAGGTGACGCAGTACAATCACACCGCCATAGTACTCTATTGCTCTTTTCGAAGCAGAGTTTCGTTAGTGAAAAATGCGAGGTGTGTATGCAATTCGGGACTAGATCTGATCCACTAGAAGGGGTCTCCTCTGCTTACTGATGGTTCAGCTTCTTATCACTAGTAAGTGTTCCTGACAGTGACTATGTGTCTGTTCTTCGCACAAGAGCAGGAGTGCAAAGAGTCGAGCTTTATAGAAGAAGACCGGTAAGAATAAGGCATAGCTGCTAATCTGTCCTCGGAAAATAGATTTGGCACGATAGTAGGGCTTCGAACGACAGTAACAACATTGTGAGGCTACTGTTGCTCCACTCTGCAAGTCCATCATTCCTCGAAGGAGTAGTATGCTAATCCCATTACGTAGGTGCGACCAATGCGTCGACGGGGAATTCTGGAGATGTGGATCTGCGTTGACTAAATTAGAGCAAAGAATGTGGGATATTTGTCAGGAAGAACAAAAGACAGTCCCAAAACTGTGAACCGAGTGTAGCAGTTGTGATCCTGTCAGTTTAACCTTAGCCGTAGATACAAAAGGGAACCAACTCAGATATTTTCCAAGATTGTGATCCGGAAGACTCTTTCAGAATGATTGAAGATCAATTATGGCCTGGAATTTTGTGGCAGATGTTACCAACAAGTTATTTGGACACAATATTGATGCCGCAACTTGTAAATACTTACTCAGCAGCCATTTGTTTTCGTAGCAATTATGTTTCGCAAGTTAACTTTTTCAACAAAACAACAATTACCGATGACGTGTCTGAAAACAGGAAAAGTTTACACAGCAATCATTATTTTGGCGTTTATTATTCAAAAAATTGTTTTGTGCAAGTTCTTATTTACAACTTGCCGATGATTTCGGGAGCGGTCTGAAGTCCTGTTTTTGAGTGAAATCCGAACCTTTCCCACACCTTCATGAATTAGTACTTTATCTCATTTCACTTTGGTATTTCTTGAGAGCATAAGGGTGGTCCTTCGAACACGTTCTATGACAGCAACCAAGTCCAGCAAGTCTTCTGCTCTCTTAAAATCTCGACGTTTTTCAAACGTGGTTCCAATGTCTCCGAGTCACACAGGTTTTTCTTCAAAGAAAAAACGTTTGTTAGCCAACGTTCCCACAACACGTCGTTCACGAGGAATGGAAATGGTTTACAGCGTATTTCAAGTAACGAAGTAGGTTGAAAATTCTCAGCATTCATGTCATGGGTCAAGTTCTTGTGATTCAATCAATCTGACAAATGAGCATGATCCCTATACACTTTGCAAAGTCTAACTGGTAGAAAAATCGATTTACTAAGTCATTGTCTCATTTACTCACTGTTTCATCGACATACTATGTCGATTTTTATAGCCATATGTAAATCCTGTTATCATTTCACCAGCACAGTCTATGTGTAAGTACAGTAATACACATGAATGAACCGATTTTCGCAATTTCCGCGTTTTCTTACCGTTACCTCATATCATTATCCCTGGCAAGTTTATGGATGGTCAACATGTAAGAGATAAGATATGGCTAGTCGCGAGACTATGCTAGTTTCATCCTAATGCGTCTCATGTGTATATTGTATGTTTCAGGGAGTACTAACTCTTACTGTTGCTATCGATCGGCTACTGGCTGTAATGGCACCCATAAGGTATCTGAAATTCGGCATCCAATATACTGCAATTATACTTGCTGGTGCGTTGGCTTCGTTCGCCCTGAAAGATCGTCAGCAAGAGAAAAGGGAACCAATTATAGGCCCTTACCTCTTTGTCGCTATTTGCACTGTAATAAATGCAATCATTACGCTGTATGATGACACACCGGTGTCATCGTTCTGTCTAACTGTCACTGCAGTAGCTCCAGTATTCTACTCCTATATGCTTTTGCTCAGAATAGGCTGTGTAACTATATCGGCACTCATTTACGTTGGCATTGTTGCTCAGTTGAAAAAGGTTCTGTTCGTTTCCAAAGTTTTTAGCGGATCTTTTGCTAGGCACCTAAATCAACTTAATCATTCAGCACGTCGCTCGCATAGAGAAAATGCAAGTTGCTAGTCATGAAACAAGCCAATATCGTTCCATCAGACGATCTACGATAACAATTGGTGAGCCTTATTCAAATGCTGAATAATCGAAAGTTAACTTTGTATTACGTTCAGGATTGTCGACGATCAATGCTGTCCTTTTTTTGCTACTACCTGACGTAATAAAGTACATTGGCATTTTTGACTATTCTAGAAGTTATGTGACCACACTGTACTCACTTTCAATGACGAATGTAAGTCGTGATATTACTATTTGACAGCCCCAAATTTGAACTATGTATTCTTCTTTCAAACTAATCTTCGGAAATTTCAAATTGCAGGTGGTTCTCAATGCATTTATCTTTGCCTATCGTCACAGAGAGATAATGGGAATCTTCAAGTTTATGTGTGTACTGCTGCAACACGGGAGGTCCGACGAGATACAAACAAACAATGTTGCGTGCAGAGCAATTCCAGGCAGAAGGATTTTCGAATGAGGAGACGGCTGCGCTAAGATATTGCTACATAATTATAGCAAGCCTCCTTCCTTCAATTCATCCACGGAGGATTTCCTCCTCGAGATTTTGCTGTATTCCAAGGTTTAGGACTGTGACGAGTGCGGGTACACTGATTGATTTCTCGAGCTCATGAAAAACACTGTTCAATTCTTCTACTCCATTGCGTTAGAAAAGAAGTAGCAATGTTGCTGGATGATGCGCAGAAATATAACCGCAAGGTGAGAGGAAATAAGCATGAAACGAAATACCAAATATCACGAAGCTATAGAGGAGTTGCCTACAGAAAATCTTCATTCTTGTTGAATAAAACTCATTCTGGAAAAAGGAAATCATCGACAACCTAGGAACTGCATATGATGATTCCGGATGGAAGCGGGAGTTTCGGGGCCTATTCCTCTCCTTCAGAAAGGCAAAAGTATCTCAGAAGTTGAATATGTATGTATTTTATCTCAGAATGCGATCATTCCCTCGTGGTTCGTTGCTGGTGTCACAAAAACATAGGACTTCAAAAACAACGCAAAATTTTGCGGCCGAGCCTTCCCATGGTCTTCTCCTTTTGGAATTTCTGATTTTTTAGCTGCGACCGTCACCACTAGAACGAGAAGCAGATTCCTCACATTTAGCCTCGACGGAGCTCGCTGACGTCGCTCAGCGAGCTGCAGCATGATGTGATGGTGGATTATTTCGTTCTGTGGCAACTATTCTCACTCACCTCTTTTTCGCTGCCATGGCAAAGCATAATCTTATTTCACTCCTCTCCTTTTTGTTCAATTCAGCAACGCAAGGGTGTGATGGAGCGTTAGCGTAGTTCAAAAAAAGTGCTGTACGAGCAGAGTTCGAAACAAGATTATTGTGTGAACAGAATTTGGACTACTTCTGTCACAAATCCTTCACGTTGAAGTGATATATTTCAGAATTGGCGGACATTCTATTGGCAGTATTACTTCTTTCTTCCCTATAGAACATAGAGTCGGCGCTATACTGCACTTGGGGTGTAGCGGCTACCTGCATTAAACAAAAAGTATGACAAAATATTGTGCACCAACAAGTAGGGTTCTTGAAGAGTACAGCATAAAATTAATTCGTCTGGGCCTTGTTTTCTATACCAAAAGTGCATGCTACGAGTGCAACAAGTACAGCACAGGCTGTCTACTTACACATACAATATCCGTGGATTTATTGCCCATTCTCTCCTATGCATTTTCTATAGTCGCAGACGCAGGTATCATTCGTGAGATACGAGCACTGTTTTAAGCTCTGGAAGTGGTTGTTAGAATAAGCCTTGAAAAACCACCCAAAATCCTAAAATATTGAGGAAAAAAAGTTGATTTGAGCAGAACGCAAAAATTATACTGAGACAACAAATGGAATCGATGAAATCCTTGTGCAATGCCACCTTAATGAAGCACTTTAGGACCTGAAGATCAGGTGTGGATTTAGCATCCCCAAGAGGAGTAGTTCATTCACACTCAAAATATTCAATCACAGACACCAGCAGTAGCACACAGGGTACGTGAGGCTCGAATTTCGGCACAGGAATTGACTGCTCTTCCTTGCTTAGCCATCACGTGTCTGTTCTCTTTTTTTTCTGCATGTCTGTTCAAGGAGCAACCTTCTCTTGCCTTTTTCTTTTATTTTATTTCTTACTAGACGGCATACCTGGCTTCGCTCGGGTGTTTTACTACCCCGGCTACCTCACACTGTTCAGGGCAATCGCTATTGATGTAAATTTATTAAAAATAGACAGTGTACCCGGCTTCATTCAGGTGTTTACTTTCTCCCGGCCATTTAAAGCTGATGCCAACACTTGTTGGACAAAAGAATGCTTTCAAAATGTACATCATTTAGTGATCAGCTCAAATGATTCTTCTTCACCCTGCCCCCCCCCCCCAACCCCTAGAAAATGGGGTGAAGTTGCTTGACTGGTAGATAAATTCCTCTAAAGTGCTTGCCTTATCCAAGTTCAGCTTTCCGGAAAATCCAGAAGGTACATTTTCACAGACCCGTATGCAAGAATACCAAGAAGTCAATAAAACAGATAAGTCGATAATTTCGGTCAAAAAGGTTATCATATCTCTGTTCAGCGCATTGAGATACCACTGAAGACATATCTTTACTGCCTCGTAGGCAAGAATAGCGAAAAATCAATAAAATCGACAAATCGATCGTGTCATACAAAATGGTTGCCATATTCGTGTTCAGCGCAGCAAGAATAGCGGAAAATCAATAGAATCGATAAATCGATAACTTGGCGCTAAATGGTTGTCATATTCGTGTTCGGCGTATTGAGGAACCATAGTAGGCATGTTCTCACAAGTCTTTGTGCAAAAATAGCGAAAAATCAATAAAATCGATATAATCGATAAACCAGTCGATAATCCCAGGCACAAAGTAGCCTATAACCTCCGCCGGCCCCCTAGAGGTATGCATGCAAAATTTGGTCCCGATCGGTCCATCCTCCGCGATTTCTGTAAGGAACATACAAACACACAAACACACAAACACAAACAAACACACAAACTTTCACTTATATATATATATATATATATATAGTATATATAGATCATCGTTTTGAGATAGTTTACCTGTTCTATTCATTTATTTATTGCGCTTTCTATGCGTTATAGGCAGTCCACGCAAACTGTTGAGGCGGATGGAGCCTGCGGGAGTTCTACAGGCAGAACAGCCGCAGCCGATGCCTTCACTTGCATCTAGTCATTCATTTTTGTTGCTGTTTAGAGAGTGTTAGCGTCCATATTTCATGGTAGGCGGCCCTGTTCGTTTTTGTATATTCTTTTAATATTGCACGTTTTAAACACATTTTGGAGTATGCTTCGTTTCAAGCGCTCTTTTTCGCTGATTGCCTCTTCATTGTATGCAACAAGAAGAGATTCCCGGGCAGAGCAATGAATCCCTCTTACAAATGCGCTTAAGATTAAGCTTCGTTCGCCCTGAAAGATCGTCAGCAACAGAAAGTGGAACCAGTTATAGGACCTTACCTCTTTGTCGCTGTTTGCACTGCAGTATCTCCAGCATTCTACTACTTTATTCTTCTGCTTAGAATAGGCTGCGTAACTATATCGGCATTCATTTACTTGGCATTAGGCTCCGTTCATTTCCAAAGTTTCTAGCGAATCTTTTGCTAAGCACCTAAATCAACCTAATTACTTAGCACGTCGCTCACAGGGAGAAAATGCAAGTTGCTGGTCATGAATCATCTTAAGCTTTTAGCGGTTCAACTCGGAGCCGACGATCAAAAGTCTCGGCTCCGAGTTGAACTGCTAATAGTGTAATTCATTGTCAGCACATCATGAAAGTCACCGAAAAAAACACACACAAAAAAAACCACGACTTACCCGCGAAGAAATCCAAATTAAAGTCGCGGACACTGCGAACACAGCAGCCTTACATGCGCCACCCACCCAAACAGGCCGCGATCGCTCGCTACAAGCGTGTGCGACCTTCGCGTGATGGGACCCACGAGTGTCAGACGAAGCGCGCTTAGTCGTACGGGAAACAGCGCCAGGATTCCGTGAATTTCCCGTACGTTTCGCGCTGTTTCACTATTGGACAGTCAATATGGTGCGGAATATCGTTATTACCAAGAAGAGGACTTGCAGCGAAGAATCAGAAGAAGTGGAAGATTCAATAAAACGAATACTAAGAGACAATGGTTACACGACCTCGGAGGCAAGATCCTGGCGCCCCTATTCCGTTGCAGGAGGCATACCACTTGTGTTACCTTTTGTAAACGAACAGTGTGCGAGGGACGTCAACCGAATAGTGCGATCGTCAGGTCTCCCAGTAAAAGTGATTTTTCGACCGCCACCTAATCTGAAGAACTTGCTTGCATCTTCGCGGATCTACGAAGAAAAATGTGGCCGGAGCAGTTGCACATATTGCACAGAAAGAAAAATATGTCAACTGCGAGGAACAGTGTACATGGTAACATGCGAAGGATGTGGTGAAAGGTATGTTGGAGAGACAGCACGACCTCTCCACAAACGGATCGATGAACATCTACGAGCATTGCGGAATCCTGCTTCCTACCCAAACAGCAGCTTTTCGCATCCCCAACCCCCCCGCCACACCCGAGAAGACCCGCCTGGAGTTAGAGTTATAGTGCTGCACCG
>KN728185.1:7898-22248 GCA_000816745.1 Ancylostoma duodenale | reverse complement strand
ATCTTCCTTACCACAAAAAAAAAAAGAATTGTTTGTGATCTTAAGCTCAGTCAGTATAAGGAAATAGGATGCCTAGGGCTCCGCGAAGCATCTGCCCTTTAATTTTGTTTTGAATGCTGAAGGGAAATTGTTACACCTGATTATTTTTCTTTTTTTTCAATTGTTTAAGTTGCCAGAATCCAAAACAAATTCTAACTACCCACTCATCGCAGGAACTGGATTCGAAAATTCTACCTCACTATAGCAATAATTGATAGTTGGAATGCCGATGAAGGACTTCTGGAGGATTCCGAAGGTCCAGTGACGCTTCAAAAGCTTTCTATTTACTTTAGAAAAGTATTTACGTTTTAGTTAGGCCAAGGAGAATGTTAAAAAAAATGAATATTTAGTAAAGCACTAGCGACAAAGGTGTCGCATTTCACTGAATTCCATGTGAGTAAACCGAATAATGCATTAGATACCTATCGATTTATTTGACGTCCAAAAATTCTATCTCGAATAGGTCTATGGCTCAAATGTTTGAAAAATATTAAGCGATACAATCCTTCAGGAATGATAAGGAGGCATTCAGGTCCACCTCTTTCTTGAAAATTCGAATTTTTTGGGTCTAAACCTGAATCGAGTTATTCGATTTTCGTTCGGTCCCAAGTATAGCGATTATTTTTTGCCCCTACTCGGCTTTCTTTTTCCTTCTCATTGACTTTTTGTTGATGAACGGGTAACCGTAAATCCACGAAAAAAATAGTACTCAGCTGGGATGAGTAACCTGATAGCCTGCCGCCTACATATATCCGCCTACATATATTATATTATTATATTATATATATATATATATATATACTTTATTTTTTTATTAAGTGTATTTATTTTACTGTAAACACTAGGCTAAGCACATTTTTTTCCCATTTGCACACGCAACAATATCCGCTAGTGAAGCAGGGTATTTTTTGAAGTTCTCTGGAGGTGGTTTGGACTGGGTTAGTCACGGGCTTTTGTAGGAGAGGGGAGTGGTCTCAACCTAATCCGGAGTAAACTTCTTCATGGTTTTCTGGGTGATTCAACTGAAAATTGCATTGATCATTAAAATCATCTTTCTCTACCGTTTAGTTCGTCAACATAATTGGTCAAAACAGAGCACCTCATTGTTATCCGGATTTGTTGTGATGATTTGTCATTCTTCCTTGTTGAACAATAACAAATACTTGGAAGTGAACATTAATGAAGTGACATTGTATTAGTTCATTGTATCATAATAAAAGCTCCGGCTTTTTAACAAATCATGGGAAAAATTGCCGTAAATTAAAGGAAATGTGTAATGACCTCAGCAATGAATGCTGTCCTTCACCTTTGTAATTAATCTAGTTACCTGTAAAGGAACAGTAGTGGAGTAGGAGAAAGCCCGACAGCCTCTTCAATCTCTCTTCAAGCTTCCTCTCTCTTTTCCATTCGAATTTTGTACTTATTCGGAAGCGAGTATTCGATTTCGAGTATATCTTGTATGCTTTTCGTTGCTTAGGCCCTCCCATGACGCGATGCATTCGTTAATTTGGAAGCTGTCAGCAAAACGCTGTACTCATTTCCTGGAAAACTTACTGCACTAAAAGGTCGATATGCGCTGAAATGAAATTGCATAGCCTTGAAACAGTCAAGTTGTTTGTGCACTGGTAGCAAAAACTTCCCATAGAACTCTTTCTGCTGTCGAAATTTCCAGCAAGACATGGCTGAAGGGAGTCAGCTCCTTCCGATGTTTTCTGGAAAATTGTTGCTTTCGCAGTCACGTCACTCAGTCGTGATGCTACCACCCACCGAGATCTCACTGCAGTCCTTCTTTTCCACATGTTTTCCATGTTTTTTTTAAAATATTTCTTGAGGAGATCCAGCTTTATCGAAACGATCCAGAGATTCGTCGGAACGATCCAAAGATTCTGCCGCTTTCAAGTACTTCAAACACGATTTTTTAAAATCCGTCCGATTTGAACAAGTTTGGCAATCCTGAAGGAGTATATCCTTGAAGCTACTTCATTTTGAACCCATATGGTATTCAATAGTCCCACTGACTTGAAATCCATCCAAGCATTTACTATTCATAACTCTACTGGAGCCCGTAGAACCAAACCTCTGGAACAGATCCTGACTTGAAGATGAGCCTGGCTTTGCATCCAGTTTGCGAGTCTTTGCAAAGCTTGATTCGAGTTTTTCTACCTGAAAACTGCTCTATGAAGGTAGGAACTGAGGTTGGAAGCCAGGACGCCTAAAAACAAACGGTAGTTTTTGTAGTCAGTTTTGTACTTGAGCTGTTCTGGATTCCCAGGAGTTTTTGCCACTAGCACCGAGGCCGGCACCGCCTGGATTGCTTTTTACTCTCCAACAATGAAATATTCCAAATTTAAATATAGCAGCTTCAATCCGAAAAGATACTGTAGCGTTAATATAGTGATGAAATGTTGAAAAGTTATCTCATTCAAATGTCTACAAAGCTGCCGGACATTTCCAGGAAACAGCAACTTATTCAGGCGATATTATGCCATGCCTTTAACTCCGTGTTTTTTGCCTTGTACTTGCTTAAGAATACATAATTCCAATTCAACAAGATGATCATAGATTGTTTAGCTCAGCTGCTATCTTTTGAAAAAGCTAATATGGTTAACTGGCAGGTGGCCAAGAAGCAGAACTGCTACCTAGTCTAATTGTGCAGGAATAAAGAAATAATAAGAACATGATGGCAGACGAATCCACTTCATTTTCAGAGCGATTAAACCTACTGAGAACTTTGATGTTATAAGAATATTACATTTGAAAACCAGAAAACTAATAGAAATAAAAAGTAATGAAATTGTTTTGTGGCATCGGAAACCATATTGAATAGCAGGAGACTCCAGAACAACTGCGACTTTTATAAGTGTAACTAACTGCGAGTTTGTTAAATATTTATTAACCGACACTGACTTCCACACTACCCAAATAGAATGAGGGGTGCCCTTGGAATTCTTTTTCTGGATATCGCCCACATTACCTTAAATTCGCAGTGAGGCTTGCGGATGACTACATTCCTATGTGAACCTAGCAGTAATCCAGTGCATTTCCGCCTAAAGCACTCTAGGACAATTCTATGGGAAAGCTTTTTTTTGCTTACGTTCGCACTAAGTCTTCTATTCATTTCGCTTTCCACAATCCACACGTTTTTCCCGGACTTATAGAAAAGCCCTGAAGTGCGCAGGCGATTAAAAACCGCAACGATTTCCTGCTCAGTGGCTCCACGCTTTTCTAGGACGTCTATTAGAATTATGAATATCTAGAATCGTGTTTGGTCTAATGCTTCTTGGTCTAATGCTTCACATCCATGATCAAACTGTCTGGGTCTTTTCTTTCAATTCTCCATTTTATTGTTCTAACCACCCCCAGAATCTCAGTTGAAAAACAGAGTGGCTTTCAAAAACGAAATTATAGCTACGCAAGGTCCTTGAGATGTCACATTTCTGAGAGGTTTACTGTCCAGTACGCGACTTGTTATCGGAATCACATTCGCCAGTTCTCTAAATTATACCTTTGGCAGTGACGTTTACTCGCATGTTAGGTGCATATTAATCTTCTTGCTTCACTGTTTCTCTCATTCTCGACTTTTGATAGTATGTATAGTGGCATTGCTAGAAATTGTGCTCCATGAAGCCTCAACTTTCCAATTTTTCCTAGAAAAAAGTGTTTCTTCCAGAAGGTTCAAAAATCCAGAATTCCGAATCCCATAATTTCTTTCTTCTATGCTCGATATTGGATTAGGCCTAAAATAGAATGAGAATTTCCTGTTTTTCAGGGTAATATTCTTTTTATTCTTGACACTGCTCCCGTAATATGGAAGTTTATTGCGAAAGTTCTGCAGTAAAAGCGGTTATTGCATGTTTACTTCAGAAATCGCATCGCTATTCCAGCAGATTTCTGGAGCATCATGGAGCTGAAGTAACACGCACGCTAATGCAGCATTTCTACTGAATAAAATATTATATCCGGTCTGGACCACTCCATTCTGAGCTGTAGTAGTTTAAAGTACGTAAAGTTTCTAAGTAGATCACCTGAATCTCTCATGGTGAAGCTATATAATTCGTTATGAAACTTCCAGATTCAAAAGTACTGAGAAAATCCTTATAGACAACCAGATTCTAACATGTATAGCAATTATTACTTCGTGTGAAAATATGTGGAAATGCTTAGAGCTTGATGAACAGCCAGTATGCATATTTCCGAGAAACCTATAAGACATATTCGAAATCGAGTTTTAATTTTAAATGATCTGAATGTTCGAATGATCGAAAAACAGAGACCAATGTAGTCCTGAAGGAAAAGGTTGAAGGCTGTAGTGTTTTCTATCTTTCGATTAATCTAATTTTTGGACCTGTTCCTTAACTTCCGATCTAATCCGATAAATTAATAGGTTCTTATTCAGTGTCAAGTGTGCCACCCGCTATGTAAATACCTTTCCAGCTCTTAACATGCATGTTTACATACTTTTTGTTATTATCTCGGAAGAAAATATCAACAAGAGTGTTTCCCTTTTCATTTCCTGATATTTTACACCGATCCACGGAAAATAATGCGATTTCCTTCCTGACTAAACACTCTTTGCCATCCAGACAGAGGGCAATTATAATTACAGTAGGAGCTGCCTTCTTCCCTTCTTCAACTAAGGGCGGAGCCATAATATCTCAGAAATTCATAGGGTGTGGGCTTCTGGCTTAGCACCGAGGAAATACGATTGGAAAGCCAATCCACCTACCAAATTTGAATCTGCTCCGAGAGTCGTTTATCACACCTGCGATGACTATGCTTTTTCTGGATCATGGAATCAACATTGAGCTATTCCTTCTTCTTTTTTTGCTTCCTAACCTCTCACTCTTGTAATTGTTCTTGTCCGCTTGTTATTTTCAGTGATATCTTCTGTTAGTGGGCGGAGTGTAATAAGTTTTATTTGCATACACTACTTTTTCTGGCCTCATCTTTAGGAGTCACATGACAATCCATACTGCCGGCTCGATTTCCACGACTTCCATACTGATGACACGGGCACGTCCTGAACTTGCACTTCATTACCATCTGCTATTCAATGACTGTGGTAGTGCTCATCCTGGAAGTGTTGTGCTCTCATTAGTGCTGATGCATTGCTGGATTCTTTTTTTCGAAACGACATCATTTCTACCTCGATGAAATCAGAAATTTACCGTTTCTCCAGATCGGCAATCGAGAAAACTTAGGTTTCCAGAAGTGGCTCCAATCCCTGATTTGCCTACCTCTTTTGAATTTATCACAGGTACTTATTATATTAATTATATCCTAATAGTATCTATCACATTATGCAAAGGTATAAGCATACTTACTATTCTGCAGCTAAGGAATTTGTACGTACGTAGGATGGAACTGATTTAGACTCCTTTTCCCAAGAAAAAGCCTTTCAAGCCTTCTAACCTTCCTCGTACCTGAAACACGGTACTGGTAGTGTCCAAAAGTTCCTTGTCTAGATACAGATAATATGTAGCAACTTTTTCTTCCTGGAGCATTCTAGGATTTGTGGACAGAAAGATCGCTGATGTAGAGGCAAATCCGGTCTTCTGCTCGGATAAGCGGGGATCTTCGGTTACTTGCTGTGATCAGTGTTTTCCTCGTCTTTTTCGTCGCTCATATTTTTTGGGAGTCTATTTACAAGTTTCAGGAACCCTTTAGAATTCTCATCCGTGTTCCAGAGATCAATATTTTCGTGTGTTGAGATGTCGTACCAAGGTCTCTGTTGAACAGAATCAAAAACAAAAATTGAACGAATTGAGTTTACACCTCAAGATGGCCTTTCAACCCCTTAAGCTTCCAAGCTAAGACATTAGCTTATGAATCCTGAAAAGATGCTTATCTGACAACTACAGTTGTGGATAATTTTCTAAAGTCAGGTGTAATCCTAGCGGGTTTTGCGAAACCTCATAGCTCGATTTACCTCACATATGCTGCGGAATTTGGAAAGTTAATCTTGTGTCCTTCATTTATCCCATTTCCGAAGTTTTTCACGAGACTTTTTCCAAACTCTTCATATAATCATGTTGTGCGTCGAAGCCTCCTTTATTTGCCTGAAACTAATAAAATAGACATGTATTTCCACGAATGATTAAGCGGGTAATTAAATAGCAAGTGCAAATACTAATGAAGCTGGAACATATGCTACAAAAACTTCGCCGCAATTTGTCATCGGGATATTTTCGAAAGGATTTGAAGTAGAGTTTTTCTTACTTTAGATCCAGTTAAAGGAAATAAACTCAAGTTGGCTAATCGCTTGAGTAGTTTTTATGAGTATTTGTGCACAGCAGTTCCTTGCTTTTCCCCTTCCACTCCATTGTTTTTAGGCCACGAAACTTGTTTCCCCAGCTCCATCAAGAGTCTTAGAGTATCTCACCCGAGGTAATCGGATCATATTTTTTCTTCTGTTTTTGTTTCAGAAAAAATTGAAACTAAAAGTAAATGACAGGATTAGTTTTTTGTTAACAGGGTTCTGCACCAAGTGAAGAATATGTTCTTCATTCTGAATAGGGAAGACATAGTAGAGCAGTTTCCAACAATGTCTTTACGCAAGTTTCCCTCATTTCTAGAAGCTTTCCATGGCGTCGTTTTCTGAAATTTTTTGTGCTTTTCTTTTCATTCTATTCTCTGTTCCTAACCATGTCAGCAGAACATTACCGTCTTGAAAACGTGACACTGAAAAAAAATTGAATGTTTGACTGTGTCTCTTATGATGCGAGGAGAAATTGAGGTTCCTCTCAGAAAAAATCCCCAGAAAAGGCATGGATTCCCCTCAGTCTTCCAATATGTTTGGGACGTCCTTCCCACCATACCGAAAATAGCCCAGAACCATTGATTCACGTATTCTGCATTCCAGAAGGGAGATGCATAATAAATCAGTTAAAAGTACAGCTGCACTCATCTCCTTAGCATTTTTAAGTGCATCTTTGAAGCATTGAATATTAGGAATTCAAAAGAAAAGCAAAGACCAGAGTCCGAGAACATCAGGCTGTGTTGGTACATACATCAGGTTCACCCTGTGATTTCCAGAACGATCCATCCCGGTCGTCCTCTCAAAGTGCGTCCATACTCGTGTAGTACCAGCTGCAGAAAGGTCATCGCTCCTCTGTAATTAGCCGTGGATTCACCGTTCTTTCACATGTACTTTGCTGTTCACTATTATGCCCAGTAATTGTTGTATCTCGTAGTGGTATGCGGGGACAAATTGACGTTCCTCCTGCTGAGAAGCCGCCGTCATCTGTGATGCTGACTCGAAATGAGGGTGAGGCTCGGGTGGAGTCCGACTCACTCACTATCTTCCTAGCGTCACTTTACGCCTTAGTGTTACGTATTCATTAATTTCTACTTCTTTTCGTGTTTACGCATAGTGCGATCTTGTCAAGCATTTGCTATTAGAACATCGTAACGAACATCATCTGCCATCGTCGCGCATCAACGATCAGTCCCAGGAAGAGTCACATCTGCCATCGTCGCGCATCAACGATCAGTCCCAGGAAGAGTCATGAAAAAGGGCAGCCTTACTCATGGCTACCGTCTCCAGTTTTCCGCACCTTTCCTCTTCCCTCGTTTCCTGTCTTTCTCATTCCTCTCTCATAATAATCATATTGTCAACTAAATCTCTAAAAAGTCATTCCGGAACTTCCCAACCATCGAACTTCCGTACACTTTGCCGGTGATCATTTGGATTAATGCTATTTCACATTCGTGGCACTCCAAAACCTCCTCGAGGTCTACATCAACGTTGTTTATCCAGAACCAGATCGGTGCTCACCATGAGGAAGTAAGCTGGTCTCTTGTGAGAAGTACACTCTTCACTGGACTTCCTTCTAAGATAGTGAACTCCTTCTGTTTCAAAGTTTGGTCCGCAGTCAACGGAAGACTTGGCAAATCGGACCATTTTATGGGATGAGTGGGAAATTTTGAAGAACCTCTTATGTTTTGAGGAACCATCTTCTCGGAGTGGATCGCCAAAAGCGAAATTGTTTTCGGAGAACAATGTAGCTCGTTGAAAGTGTTCAGTGTAGACCACACAAACAGTCCATAGCACTGGAAAGCTTTGTGATGTGTGTTGGAGTGATTTCGCAGTAGATGAAGTGTCTTCCCAGGCTTTCAGGAGAGCGAGTAAATGTTATGTTCTAGGTCATTTCTGGAGTACTTAAGAGGGCTTCACGACAGTAAGGAGGGAAAATTGACGAAGTGACGTAAGGGCACCTCGTAGGGTTTCTGTAACTGAAGTGTTTATGAAGAATCTATGTTAATAGATTCAGTGCTCAGAACGCTGTTTGTACTACCTTCCTTCGGAATTTTTTAGTCAGTTGGTCTGTGGTGGCTTCCAAGATTTTAATTACCTGTCGGCCTAAAATACTCGTGCTCAAAGGTCACGGTAAAAACCGTGGAATTTTCCAGCCCTTCTATTTTCTGAAAACTCGAAACTTCAGGACATTCTACAATGTGAAAACTTAGAAGACGTCAAGAATTATTAGTGTTTATAATATGGTTCTCAGTTGGTTTCTCCAGTGGCAGTAATCATTACCATTTTCGGGAGTAATGTGATCCATCTCCCCCCCCCCCCCCCCCCCTCCAAGATGGACGAGTTTTCCAAGCAAAAGCCTTTTTTGTACCAATCCTAACTATAAAGGACGGCGATGAATGATAGAGATGATAAGGTATACTAGATTTTGCTCCAGCAACTCACCCATTCTGGATATACTTGAAGCTTACAACATACGTATGTATCCAGGAAAGTTCATAAATCCCTCCACAAAACATGTATATATGTATCATAAAATATATAAAAACTAGTGGAGTATGAGGACATGACACCGCATATTCGAATATGAACTGGTACGGATAATTATAAACTATCAAAATAATAATAGAATATAAATACTGAGGCCCTACCTTGCTGAAACATCCGGGAATATTCACGCAGAAGTTGAATAGCAAGGGGAAAAGGACTTTCAACTTGCCAGCCTCCTTTTCATCCGTGTTGCCATATGTTCTTTGAGGTTTTTCAACAACACTCCTTGTTGCCAACTCTCCGCCTAAATTATTCTTCGATTTAGGCCCAGAACGCCTGAAACGTTTCGAAAAATATCGTGCCACCTTCCCCACTGCCCTACTATGAGTAGATGGTCATTTCCTCACCATTGTTCTGCATTTGCGTTGCATTCGGTTGTCATTCCAACAGCAAACAACATTATCCAGACGTAAAAAATCCTTAACTACGCGGAGGAAACTTGTACGAGTATCTATGCTTATTTATAACTTGAAAATGTACTCCACAATATTCCTTAAGTGTATATTTAGTGAGTGTAATGAAGTTTTTGTGCTCATTTTGTAGGATATAACCTTTTCTGTCTGAGCATCAAAAGAAATGATAGCCGAAAGTGGATGTACTCTTTATGAGAGTGTGCACTTTTTTTTCGTAGATGACCTACATGTTTTTCGATGTGGACGCGACAAATCTACTCGGGACCCATTTCATTTTCATTAATACTGGGGGGATACGCAGGAGACGACGTATGTTTGCGTTTCCCGTGAAAGTGAATTTGTACCTCCTTCTTCTGTTCCGTTTCAAGCATACTGTGATTCAATCAGGTGGATGGATATTCAAGGATACGAAGCCCGGCCCAGAGATTCTCCCTCATACCAGGCACGAGTAGGATTTAACACCTTTTTCGTTGGATTTCAGTTGTACTTTTAAGCGTACTCTAGTAGAATCATGTGGCTGGATTAGCGAAAGTTCACGTAAATATTGTGACCTTTCTGCTTGTTCCGAGGTGAATAGCTTCCTGGACAAAAACTACTGTACTTCACAACATTATCCGTCCGTTTCCGTGTCGTGTGCTCAGGTTCTCATTATAAGTGGTCGTCTACCCTGGATTCGCTATCAGCTTACAGCCTTTCGGGACGTCCTGAATTCAAATAGCTGGTCGGCTTTCCTCCCAACTAGTAGACAATCTCCTAGGATCCACCTTGGAGTTTCGATGCGGAATGGAAAATTCCTTTATATAATTTTCCTGTGTTTTTTCTTCAATTTTTGAAGGTTTATTATAACGAGGCTGCTGATCAAAGCCATACTGACAATACAATTATATCAATTTTTTACCTTATGGTAGCATTACCTATGAGCTTCGCTACAGAAGAATTGACGTGCTTCATGTCCGACCCTGCCCTGTCAAAATCCATAGAATGAGGTGATTCTTTTTTATTGAAAAACATCAAGGATATATCCCCCTTGCAAGGAAACCCAAAAAAAATCCTTTCTTGGCACTATTATGATCACTCTTTGATCACACTATTCCCTGATCAAGTTCCTTAGATTCTTCTAGGATTAAGTGCCAGTCGTCGTATGTGACAATTGTTGCGACCCGGATTCTTCTTATGAGATGTCGTTAACTGAGTCTACTATGAAATCTGACACTCTGTGAATAGCTTCGGTTTCTTAGTGACGTAGTTCTTAGAGACGTTGCACTTTTTATTTTTCTCTTTTTTTAATCCAAGAAAGTTCGTGGGCACATCCATGAATAATTTACTCTATCCGTTGCACATACGTAGTAGTAAAAACGCAGTGCGATCGATGGACAGGGATAGCATTTGGCATGTATGCTGTAGTATTAGTGAGTAAACTTTAACTTGTTATGCTAATGTGAGTGATCGTAATTTATCCCTTGAACTCAGCTCTCTGCAGCCGAACCATTTCATGGCGTTAAATACATGGGTGAAGTACAACGACATAATATGTAATACCAACAACATTACTGATATAAACACGCTGGTAATTAAATGACAGATCCAAGGGGGCTTCATTTAAAACCGATCGACGATTTAGATATGATCGAAATTGAATATATTTTTTTTAAACTTACAATAATCGAATATTCGGATGTTAGTACAAAAAGGAGCAATTAGCCTCAGAGGAAAAATTTAAATGGAAGAAGGGTTTTTTGTGTGTGTTGGAATACTGGAATCGGTTTCTGATTTGTTAATTTGATTATCTGAATTATTCGGTTTTTATTTGGTGGTGAGTGTAATGGAGATCTCTAGGAAGTGTTTGTGATGCAGCGTCTGTCGGTGTCACTGATTAAGACTGTTTTCTTCCTCTTTTCCTTGCCCTTATTCTTTCTTCTTCATAGCTTTTACTACTATGAAGAAGTTCCCGGATTTATCCGTTCCTCCATTGAGGGACCTTAAGATGAATTCTAGTTCATCCGACAAAATTGACTCCCGAAGGTTATCCTTCTAGAGAATGTTTACCAGAACCAATTTAAATTTAAACTAGCTCACGAAATCTATGCTAGAACGCCTAGAATTAATCCAGGACTCGATAAGTCTCGATACGTAGGAACAGGGTTTGCGCAACATTTCTCAGCTGGATAAATCCGACGGATAAATTTGGCCGCTATGCACGAATAGAAATTAGACCTCTGATCCACAGAAGGGTGGTAGGAATTGAAGCGGCGGTTGTGGATTTGGTATCGGTACCTCTCCATAAGGTGAAAATGGACGTGTAACCTCTCCTGGTAGTCCTAACTGTCCAATGTCCTGTCGTGATACTTGAAAAGAATATTTAGCTTGTTCAATACTTGGAAAAAGATCTGAAAAAGAGTTTGAACAACCAACTGTTCCATTCCCTTGTAAGCAAGACATGATACGTTCATCCTAATAATCTTCCAGGAGTTCCTTATTAGTCTGTGCCAATTCTGCACTGTGATACCTGGCAGTATCAAGAATCTCTTTAGTGCTTTCCTACTCAGACGACTTCCTTGTTCTATTCCTTGTTCACTAGACTTCCTGAGAATGAGAATATTCTGGCAGTGCCCATTTATGCCCGTCAGTACACACATACCTCAAGAAGTACGTATAGGCACAACCATAGAGCGGAAAAGCGTGTAAAGTGGATTGTTATTAAGTTAATTATTCAAGTGCACATGGCCATAGACTTCTGCGCAGTCTGACGGAACATCCTAATTAGCGAAATTGTGGAGGGGGGAGGGGGGGAAGGAGAAGCGAACTCGTAGTATCTACGTACAAGTACGACATCATTCACTTTTCGCTAATGTAACAGTGTATGTTTAGTAATAGTAAATCGAGTTACTCTACTGGGGAGATGCTTGCCGTCGCCGCCGTAGGGAATGAGAGTTGCTAACATCGTTAACAAACCGACATCGCCCTCACATCGCTCATGGAACTTCCGCGCCCGGACTTTATCCTGCAACCATTAGGGTAACGGAGGAGTTTTTGATGGATTTTCTGTTATTGTTTTCTCCGGAAGACCCTTTCATGATGATAGGTATAAAACATGCACGCAGAAACTACTCTGAAATTCGCTGATTTATATTTTTTTATTACTTATTTCATTTACCTATCCATACGGTCCATTCAGTGGACACATTGGATTTTGTGCCTACATTTTCTATGTAAACTTTGGGTTTTTGCTTATAGCTCAGTATGGCTCAGTATGTTTGGATGTTCATTTACTCATTTGTTTATTTCTTTATATACTTATTTCTTTATTCGTTTATCGAGGTGGGCCATTGATCAAAAACTGTTAACTGGGTAAAATTAACAACCCCAAAAACAAGAAAACCAAATCGAAGCCCTTTAAAACCCCCAGTAACTCACAACTAGGTGGAACATAGCGTCGATATTAGTTCTTGGATAACAGGATTTTGAGAGTGTGAAACCTTGAAAGCAGACATGCATCTGAGGAATTTTCCCAAACCAATTATAGGATTTGCAAAAGTTATTTTTACTGTCTTATAAGGCGGGAAACATATAAATAATCAAGCATATGAACAATATTCAAGAAAATATTTCGGCATCACTGGTCCAAAAAAAAACTTCTTTTTGGTGGTAGTGCTGATTTCTGAGGAGATATAAATCTCCTCAGATGTAAAGAGGAAAGCTCACTGTACAGGAGCACCTGAAATGCCTCATGTTACATTGCCGACACATTTTCCAAATACTTGTGAGAAAATTTCTACGTCTGTTCATGTTTAGGCATTTACTACATGTGTGAGTAACAGTGACAGTGTTTCGGTAATGTAGTGCTGCTATACTTGTTGAGATGGCTTTAATCGTATGAGCAATACGGTAAATTCAAATAAACATCAGTGGCTTCGAAGATGGGCAACATTTAAATTAATTATTTATTTAAATTATTTAAATCAGCTCCGTGACGAATAGTCTAGAATTTCGCATTCATGCTCCCACGTCCACCCTCCTACGTTTTGACATTCTTAGCCAATTCAATGAATTTTAATCAAATCCAATTCCCATTTGCTGCACGTAATTTTAGCTATTTTAGCACTAATGATTAACGTATTATTACTGTTCCTCGCTTGAAAACTTACTTTATAATTGGTATTTGTTAGTGGCCTATTTATTCTAATTGTATATCAACTGGCTACTTCTGACGAAGATTAGATTTGACCTTTTTTGTCGCTCAAAAGAGCAACTATGGCGATTTCGACAACTACGAGAGGTGTAAGCTCCCCAGCCATACATTCTAAGCGCCTAAGCAGCACGATTTTCATTAACATGTGGGAGAACTGTGCGAAAATACTTTTAAGAAAATTAGGAAAATCAGTATGGAAGCCGCCTCCACGACACTCTCACGTCCTCTGTTTTGAAATTCTCCATCGCCTTACGCTCTCTTTATCCAGGAGAATTGACATAAACACGTTTAAATAATGGATAATCGCCTTTTATTTGCCTCATCTACACGTGAGAAGTATGAAACATCAGCATCACATGAACATCATTATCAGTTCTTATCAAGTCAGAATAACATGGCAGGTGTTGATTTCTTACTCAGGTAATTATCACTAAGCTCAAATGATATACATTTTCTGTAAAACGCTGTGCCTTGTTCTCTTCTCTTTCCTGTGAGAATCAAGTCTCACTCTGTTATCCTCGCATAACTTTCGAAAAATAGGGTAAAAATAAAGTCGCTTCTTTGCTTTTTTTTCACTCCTGAGACCGGAGGACATTAATAGTGAACATTTAGTTGACCACCCTAGAAATTAACGCAGAAGAGGAGAAATTATAGAAATTTTAGAAAGTTATGGGAATTTTCAACTGCCTATAATTTTTTGTGGGCGATATGCTACGAAAGTACAGTAGACAAATTCCTTAATAACTGCTTTTCTTGGAATGGCAGAGTTCAGGGGTGGTCTCATAATTTTAAAACTTAGTGTTTAATCATCTTAATGATCTTATTATTTATTTCGTTGTTGTTTATTTAATTTTTGCTTGAGTTGGCCTCCAAAGTCTTTTTCGAAGGTTTTTTTCTCTATTC
>KN728184.1:0-18448 GCA_000816745.1 Ancylostoma duodenale | reverse complement strand
GGTTGGGGGGGGCCCAAAAAAAAAAAATTAGAGAAGAAAACGGGACTTTTTTCAATGCTTCCTTCTCAACCTAATATTTTGGATCTTATTGCTCCAATACAGTAAACATATTGAACAGCTGATCTAAAGCTTGGAGAAGTGTGGTCGTACCAAAATTTTTCAAGTACAGGTATTACTTAATGTTAGATCAAAAGACATCACTCACCAATACATCAAAACGCAAATTTTCCAAGCTTGGTAAATGAACTCCTTCCACTGATGCTGGCTGCAAAGAATGATAACAGTACAAAAACATAAGGTTGAAAAAAAACATTTTCGAGTTTTCAATGCAAAAAACATGGTCCAAATCATGAAATCGTGCTAGATTATTTAATAATGAGAGTTGCAGCTTTGAAGTTTTGATGGTTTTAATGAAAAAGTGGGCAGCGTAGAGAATCGTGATATATGTACATACAGTAAGCACCGATGAGGATGATTTTCTACGTCCTCGAGAAGCATGCCATACCGCTCGCGTTAAAAAAAGGGTTTTCGTGACATTGGGTTTCTTAATGGCTAACGTCAAATATGATATCAAATATGGAAAACTATCAAGAAAACCCTGATTTGCCACTACAGCGCCGATTCCAGCGCGAGCGGCACGGCCGCGCCGCGTTCTTCCTACGTCCGCAGAGAACGCACTGCCATCGACGCCCACTGTAGGTGTAAACACGACAACAATAGCGCGCATGTTCGGTGTTGCAAGCACTGTTTAAATAGTGCATAGATACAAATAGGAACCCACATTTCCCACGACTTCGAAGAGCAGCGCAGAATTTGTCATTGACCGCGCGACATCTATTTGAAAGAATTCCTTCCGTTGAACATCACTCCAGAAATGCCTTGTAAGCACAAGTCGAGGAAAGAATATACTGAAAGATCTGGATAAAAATCGAATAATTGAACACTGCTGTTGTTTCAGCAGCTATCAGTCCTGTACTCATCAGCCAAAATCAGATGAACTATGCGGACTCCGAGCCAGGTAGTGTGCCATAACAGGTTAAATAGTTGCAACGAATTCGGATCATTGATCATTACGCATGTTTCTCAGGCGGCAGACGTGCGTATCAACTCCACTACATAAAAAAGCGTAAGTGGGTGTGCTTGTGGCTCTATTAGTGAGTGATGTGATCTGCAAAATTAAATTGGACAAATGCCAGAACACGGTTATACGAGGCTTTTTGCTTCGTCTATCCGTATTCTGGAATATGTACAGTAGCAGACGGAACTGGGGGAAGCTGGAACAGGGTTGCGTGGGAGAGAAGAGAGGAGCATGCGCCACTTCGTGGACCTGGATCCCGGAATTGAAAAGATAAAGTTCTTGGAAGTTTGTTTCAAGATTTAGTAGTTGAAAATATCTAAATTTGATAAAAGTATGGGATGAAGAATACATATGTATTCGGAATTTCTACTAACTTGACGTAATTTTGAAAGAATCTGTGCACCAAATGCCGGAGAATGGAAGTGACCCCATCCTTCATTTGCCACTGGAAACAGATGATATGTGCAAGCCCCCTATAATGGCTACAATTCGCTACAGCACGAAAAAAGTAATTTCTTCAAAGAATTTTTGCACCACTACAGGCTCATAGGAACAGGACTGACACAACCAAAACAACTCTACGTTTCCGAAATGGAGTGATCATGATACAAAAAAAAATAACACTAGGCAGATGAAAAAAAAAGCTTCGAAATAAAACAAGCTGCCACATGTTCACAAGAAGGAAAGCAAACATTTGAAAATACCAGAGAATTTTTTAACAACAAGGTGATATCTCAACACGGAGGCTTGCAAAATATTAGAATTTCTATTATACGTACATAGCAAAGCCAACCACATAAAATCCAAAAGGCAAGGGGATGAGCACAGCTGTTACCGCAACCCTTGGAAGTTCGACTGGCATCTGAAACCACCACTACCCACTTTAAGGATAACTACTGCAGAAACAGCTACAGAACTTACCTTGAATGATCTAAACACCACTAGTATCAGTTTACCTACGGTAATCAGAAACTGGGAGTCAATCAGGAATGAGTTACGAAATAGGGCTCAAGACTAATTAAGACCTCACTCAGCAAAGTGTGCTAAAAGCTATACGGTAGAGATACGACTGATTAAACCAGGATTTTGCTAACATTCCAAAAATGTGCACAACGGAAACATTCTAAATGCCGTAACAGTGGATACTGAAGAAGCAACAACACCAAGCAGCATCATGCAATAAAAACCAAGCACTGGGCAACGTAGACGACACAGGGGTGAACTTACAGTAATAGTATGAGGATGTCACCAGGGCCGGGAATTTGTAGCACAACGACCAGCGCGAGCATTTTCCCCAGTTCGCCTCCGCTCTAAGACTTCTAGATCACAAAGAAGCCAAGGAAGCATTGAATGTTAACAAAGGGCTCGTTGGTCAAGCATGTAGAAGTAAGAATGTCTTGCCTTTAGAGCAAAACATAGGATAGCAAGCAAAATAGTCAATAAACTAGAAACACAGAGAATTTAGAAAAGATGGAATCAAACCCCTTGTTTAGCACACGCATTGAATAGTTACCAGAACATATTTGAACAAATGCCTTATGCAGAGTCTGTATCTCTGGTATGAGAAGCTCGTCTAAGGATAATTCATGCCTACTAAACAGCGCAGAGAATAGTTTCTGGTAGGTGCAGTGTTGATCAAAACAAAAATGTCTATCACTTGCAACTGTTCACCTACAAAACTTAAAGCGCAGTACAAGTGGACACAAAAGCATTAAAGACCATATAAACCGGCTATCTGCGCACAACAAACAAATTTACATCAGTTTGAGAACCCTTCCAATTTTCACAATGAGCTTGAAATCGCAATTTTTAGCGAAATCAAATATCAGCTTTGGGAATATTGTCTTCTACAGATACAAATTTACATCAGTTTGAGAACCCTTCCAATTTTCACAATGAGCTTGAAATCGCAATTTTTAGCGAAATCAAATATCAGCTTTGGGAATATTGTCTTCTAAGATCTGCAACATAGTCAGGGTCGTAAGCGTCACCGTTTACACGGAACCGTTCCAGATACGTTCGGATTATCATCAGGATCATTACATTGTCTCCATCTTCATTCCGAGCAATCACCCAAACCAAACAACTACCTTTGAATGCAAATGCAGAAAGTTGCACAGAAACAATTGGAAATTGTGCATTCTTTTATATGAGTGCGGCACTACCTAGTCGACTTAATATGGAAAAGTGTAGACGGTAGATGATAAGTGACTATGACGTGGATTCGAAATGATCAGCAGTGTGATGCCATTCTGCAAGTGCAAGACCAAAGTGCATTTCTAGGAGAAAAAAAACTATGTACTGATATTTGCATATCCGCCAATCTACATAGATACTTTTGCTAAAATCTGTCTCAAACGCGTAGATACTTCGCACTTTCCTACAGCCTTTTTCCCTTTGCCATTTCTCCAACTATCTTCCCCTGTGGAACAAACTATGTGTATCAATGGCACGTTTCAGAAAGAGCGAGAGCTCATTAGATTTATAAGGACACACAAAATTTCTACGCTAATTGGGCAAACATCCAGATTTTATTTACCTTATTGCGCTTCCAAACCTTATTGTACGCTTCCAATTTTCCTGCACGTGGATTGCATCCTGCCTTTATGCATTGCTTTTCTTCAACAATGCTGGTTATAATTGTGCAGAAGTGAAACGAAAATAATCAGAAGAAATTTTCTTACTCTTGACGTTAACGATCCCTGTGTTAGGTAATTTCACGGCACTGGCTACACACTACCAAAACGAAGGAAAAACAATGCTATTAGTAGAGCAAATCTTTTTTTTTTTTGACACGCTATATTTTCAAAAAGAAAACAGTATTATCGACCAAATGAAAACCACGACAACTAAACTTGGGACTAGGTATACATAAAAATACCTTTGTTATAAATCAGGCATTTTGTTATTATAGAAGAAACTAAAGAGGGTAGTGGCAACAGATATATCGAACTTTTGTAAGACTACAACAATTTTTTTGAGGTTTTTAGCCTATTCCCGCTTTTTCAGATTTATGTTTTTCTTGATATAAGAAGTTCTGACAATGTGTTCCGCTTCAATCGAAACACTACCATAGCCCATTCAACCAACATGCAGCCTTAAGGCACTGTTTAATCATTTAATCATGCAATTCTTAGAGTCGCTGCACTGCTCCACTTTTTTACCAGGAAGGCATACTGAAGATGTTAAAGTAGCGAGCGCACGTCAAGTAGAATACACCACAAATTGTTGATGTGAAGAAACCACGCGTACCTGTATTAGGACCTCCAGTTCTTCCATAGTCAAATCTGTTAATTCCTTCTTCTTAGAAGAAAGCTCACGCTTTATCCGGAAGTAAACCTTGATATCCGAAAAGCACCATCGAGAGCCTGCATAAAAATGCTGTACATCATCTCAGAAGGGAATCCGAAGACTAGGTAATTTTTGAAATGTGTGTTAGACACATGGTGTCAAGTGACGGAAAAGATTTCAATCGCTTTTCAATCATTGATGGGGTAAGAGCATGCTCTATATAAGAAGATCGCACAGGTCGTACAGCGATTCTGCGGCAGCAACGCTATGAAATCACGCACGGAATCAGTCTATCTTCCAGAGAAAGGCTATGACTCCCACTGTTTTCGAAACACTGTAGAACGGCCATGGAAAGTGGGCGTCCGTAGAATGTTTGCGTTCAAGCGGCACATTATCCAGAGCATTTTGAATGGACAGTACATGGACTTGCCGCCTATTTCGCTTTCGAGGTGAAAAAAGTTTTTTGTTCAGAACCCTCCTCTTAGACTACGTATCATCTGACATCTCCCACTTTAATTTAAAATGATATTTGTTAGTGTTGTTCCGTACGAAGTGAACCACCTTGGCAACAATTTCGAGAAATATATTTATCGGATATGGTTCTTTCCAACATGAAATTAGCTGTAGTGACAATGGAGAAAATAATGCGGGGAAGCCTCTCCCTCTTCCTAAGGTGGAACACTGCCAGAAAGGGGTGAAGAAAGCAACAACGAAGCACCATTCATTCTATGCAAAGATAACATACCATCAACAACCATCCTATGCAGGGCATGCACTTTTGGCCACCGAGCGATGAATTTATCGTAGCGATCAGAAAATGATCCAGGTTTTGGAGGAGCTACAGGAGGAGGACCGGATGATGTCATCCTACAACCCGAAGAAAATATACATTCGAGAACCTAATGAAATTAAGACGACTTTTAACCTAACCTTGCTTGTGGTGAACAATTTGAAGTCACAACATATACTAGATGGTTCAACCCAAAGTCTCTCCGCCTCGTGAGTAAAGACGGAGGAAGACAGGTGCGAGCAAACATCTTTTGTCGTCTCCAGTTGATCTTCAGAAAAAAATTTTTTTTAGTGGAACGTATGAGAAAATAATGGCCAATCAAAGTATACAATGTCGCCAACATTAAGTGAGACGTACACCAACAAGGCTGTCGAAAGTTTATTTTACAACAAGAGTTTAAAACACACACACAATCATTACATACCCGAAGCACCTACCGTACAAAATATGAGCACTAGAATGCAGCGACAACGTTCATCTGAGGAAAAAATCAAGACCTGCAGCATCATGGGCAACAACAAGCGTATTTACTATCGTGTACGGTAAGATTGCCGCTATACTCTATGTCCACTACAGCCGGTGTTGCCGTCACCCGCGACGGTCGTTCGCCAGCATCGGTGAACTACACGACTATCGCACGCTAAAGCAACTATCGATAGGCATTGTTTCCACAGTCGTCAACGTAGTGCTATAGCCTATGGGGGCTACAGCGGTAATCTAAAATATGACCCTAATGCTGCGTACGAAAAGACAGTTTGAAATAAGCAAATCAACTCAGTGATTGCTGCTCATGATGATGGAGCTTGATATTTTTTCCAGTTGCCATCAAATCAAGGAAATCAATGGAAGAAAAACGATGGCTACTTCCCTGGGAACGAAAATGAAGGCAAGAATTTGCATCACACTATGACAAGTAGCTGAACTCATTTGCTTAGCGACTCGCAAATGTGTTTATGGTCACAGGCTATGCACTGTCTAATCAAGAGGAAATTAAGAAGGGATAAAAGCATGAACGTAGACGTAACTTATAGATATACAAGTTGACGAGAAAATGAGCACCGATAAAATAGAGAGATTGAATCTATTCATGGCACCTGTAAACAAAACCTATAATTGTGTACAAACTTATTAACGGCAGAGATAGCAAGAAAAGCAATAAATGAAAATGTAGGATATGCAAAATATGCAAAATGGACAAATAAAATGAGTGTTTGACATATTAGTTAACAATCTGACATAGAAATAAATGCGCAACAGTGGTGTAATGTCATTTCTAAAGTCGTGTCACCTGTGAGCAATCATCGTCTAGCTCAACGTTATGTTCCAAAGCAGTAAGTGCATCGGCATTTTCGGCCGGTGCATCGTGGAGGCGGTACAGATCTTGCTTGGATTCTCTACCAAGGAGTTTTCGACAAAGATTAAGCGACTTCGATAAATCCTGGCAAGCAGAAAGCCAACGTGCCCTTCGAAAATCGGTTGACAAGGATCCTCCCGAACCTGCATTAAAAATTCTGCAAACTTTCTGTGCACAGAAACCTTTGCAAAGGACCATCGTTACAAAGTACAATCTGTTCGATCTGGGATGGCGTGCACCTACACCGCTAATCCCTCCCTCTTTATCGTTATCTCTAGCAGGCCAGAGACGTCACTGATAGCTAGAGGCGATGGTTGGCTATGATATGGCTATGATACACAGACAATGATAACCATACGGACGAAAGTTGAGCGGTGCGCATGCACGCCATGTATAGAATAGCAAAAAAAGAGAAAAAGCAAGGAAAAGAGGTCGTGATGGAGTAAAAAAAATGAAACAACAGTTCGACTGAATACAATTCGCCACCTTTGTTTGGGGGATGGATGATTTGATGACGAACAAAAAAAAAACCATGAGATGAAGGTTCGGTTCGATTACTAAGGCTAGAGATTTTTAATCTCTATTCTCCATGGTTTTTACTGCTGCTGCACTCGTCCTTGAATAGTGTGCTTCACCGGGGAACATTATTGTGAAGATATAAGAGAAGGAGAGAGCGCGAGAAATAGTGTCGCATTGGGAGAGGTAGCCGAGAAATACAGATCATGGCCGCAAGTGCTTAAATATCGCCGTTTTCGAAATGGACTATACATGGTCTCAATTCGTCTCCTCAGTGGAAGGAGAATTACTTTGTTTAATCTAATTTCCTTCTTTTTGGACTGAAGTTTCCCTTCCACTGTAAATGAGTACTACGGAATTTCATATGCTTTCAGTGGAACTGTAGTACGCGGAAAAACCCTGGAGTGGCAGAGTTGCCAGTTTTTTCCAACGCCTCCCTCCCCATGGTACGAAAGGAGTGGCGGTACGAGACGGCGGTCACGCGTCGTTTATTCATTGATGAATTAAGAATAAAAAGTGGACTCGAACGTTCACTAAAAGTTTGAAGATAGGAATACTTCCGAGTTCGAGAAACCACAACTATGCACGCTGTGTTTTTGGAAAAGCTTGAAGTAAATCGAGTGAAACCAGGAATGTCATTAATGATGACTAGTTGCCATACCCAGCTTCGCTCGGGTGTTTTACTACCCCGGCTATTTCACACTGCTGAGACCAATTGCTACTGTCGATGAATCCCCTAGAATGCCCATAACTTTGGTGATCAGCATATGAGTGAAGCTCAAGTGACCTTTTCCATCGACCCGTGAGCTAAAAGTAAGCATTATTATTTCGATGACACTGAGTGATGTATTCCTGCGAAATGATATTCGTACTCATATTCAGCATATTGAGGAACCCCAGTAGACATGTCTTCACCGCCCATTGGTGAGAAAAGCGAAAAATCAATAAAATCGATAAATCAATATTTCAGGCAAAACAGTTGCCATATTCGTATCCAGCGTATTGAGGAACCCTAGTAGACATGTCCCCACCGACTCTTGCGCAAAAATTCCGAAAAATCAATAAAATCGATATAATCGATAAATCAGTCGATAGTCCCAGGTGCGAAGTAGCCTTTAACCTCCGCCGGCCCGCGAAGGATGTGCATGCAAAATTTGGTCCGGATCGGTTCACCCTCAGAGATTTCTATTCATTACATACATACACACACATACTTACATGCAAACTTTCACTTTTATATATACAGATTTAGCCTCGGAAATCCTATGGACTAAGATTAAGGAAACTGGTAACCAGTCTCTTCTCTCATACAGATAAAATAACACAAACCTTCTCTCATAAAGATGAAACACAAACCATGTAGTAGTGATGCCTCCTCCATGTCCATTTGCTCAAGAAGAATGTATTTCTCAGCCAAAATATATTGTAGCTGAAGTGACCTTACGGAGAGAGCCAGAATTCTTGTAATGTCCTAAACTGAGACAGTAATATCAATCCAACATGAGTTTAAAGGATAAAATTGATTGGACTTAAAGATAGGGTCCTAGCTTTGTGCTTTGAAATTGTCCTATTTTTGGCGGCACTAACCTGGTATAGGAGCACAAGGTGCAACTTCAGCTGGGATGACATCAAATCTACAAGCGCCTTGTGTGACTCGGCAAGAACAGGAAAGCCGTTGACAGCAACAACAACATCCCCTAAAGTACGTAGTATCACAAAACTTTGACAGGAAGGAAACAGACCTTTTGCATAGCATGGCCGCTTGCGATACAATGTTTACCACGACTTTCAAAACGTATACGATTGTAGTTATTTATGAAGGTTGTTCCTCGATAGTTTTCGAGCCCGTTCATTCGTGATGTTTAACACATTGACGACAACCCACGCCTTGAGAGGTGTGCCACGTGGGACCAAGGCGAAATTCTCGTTAATTTCCTCCACTACAGCAATAATAGATTTTATGTTAATAAATAGGTAATAAAAACAGTATATATCATTAAGTTAATTTATTACTAGTATTTTTATGTATTTTTGTTGATTTTTTATTTTACGTGATACACTATGCCTACCATAACCCGCGAATTCGGTCATACAATACAAAATGCTGGTCATATTCGGAATGGGCAGGCGAAATAACCCTCCTATACAAATTTTCACGAGATTCCGATCTCGGGATCCCCATTTTTGACGTGGGACCCACCGGTGGGTCCCTTGGTCCGTGGTGGCCGCCAAGGTGGGACCCACCCGTGGGTCCCATTGTCGTCAACGTGTTGAAGAGCAAGCAGTAGTACAATTTAGAGTAAGATGAGGAGACTTTTTCTGAAGCAATTCCTAGCCACGACAGCTACTGTCCTTTCAACTTATCCCCTTCGGGCTACTTTTGGTTTTGAAATCATGACAGCACTTCAAAAGAATCCTCCTATATATCAAGCAAAATCCTGGCTTATTCAACAGAAAGCTGCTGAGGAACCGGAAGTTCCACTTCATTGTCATAAGTCTACCTCGCTGTGGATGGAAATTCCAGGACTTTCAGATTTGAGAACTGTTAGCTATTTCAAGAAGCAAAATATTATCAAGTCATCATTACCTCTTCGTACACCGGCGATCGCAGCTGCACTATCCTCTCGTACGTAGTCGACATAAGTTATACGCTCCGTCAAGCCGACAGGACCGCGCTTGAATATGTATGTCTAAAACGTTCCGTATGTTTTCGACTATGAAAAGGGAACTGACAAGCGGGTACCACATTTAATCACACAATCAATAAAAATTTCTGCTAACAAACAGGAGAGGTAACCGACTCAAGATTCCTATAAATGTATATCTTAGAAAAGTCTGCCTAGTAAAGTAAAGCATATCCTGAGCCAAACTACTGATACGATACCCAGTTATTGTAAGAAGTAACTACTTAATAAGGTGTGCTTCGGTGTTATCGTAATTAATAGCTGGCCTACGATGTCATCAAATGTTTGGAAATCGATGTTTACAAAATCATATCTCTACAAACAGTATTCTTTTGCTGTAACATCCAAAATCAATCCATTCTAATCATATTTACACAGCTATCCCCACCATTTCGTCTATTAAATGAAAATTACAAATGCGTAAGTGCCTGGGGCGTTAACTTGTGCTTAAAAACCGAACACCACTCGCCTGTGTCTTACTTAGGTAAAAACATTCCTATCTTAGGAAATCCTTACCACTTTTCCATTCTTTCACACCTAGTACAGGTGCTCATCTGTCACAATGTTTTATATTGCCTGGTCCAACCGATCTGCCAAGTAGTTAAGTCTTCAATTGCAGAACCAGTTCGATAAAAGGTTTTCTTTTGTGCTTGTATATTTCTGCGTGATTCCAGACCGTTTAATAAATCTGTTTCTTTGTCATATTCATTCTACACCCTGAATTTGTAAGTCTATCGAATTTACCAGTTACCAGTACTTGGCCTTACCAATAACGACACAACATTATGGTTGTAAATGCAAAGGTTCTTTCGTTTTGTGGTGATCAACGCCCTGTATCTAACCCAGGTTTCATTTTGTTCTACACTGAGCCTCAAATCCACTATAGATCGAAGACACAATCATTCTCTACCCCGCAAACTAACTTTGTGATGAACGTGAAAGCATCCTACCGGGAAAAGATTAGTGAAAGAACACGCATAGATAGATGCAATAGATGTAAGAGAATGAGAAGCAAACCGAAATTATAAGTTGTACCTGGAGAGCGAAGCCAAACGATTCATCCAAGTTGCTTCTAGACAAGAGAGCAGTCCTCGGCGAATTGACAGGAACAGGTTGAGAATGTGACTGGAGATAGAATATAAATAAAACGATAAACTTCGCAACGGTTTATGCCACATGGTAGGTAACACATTTCTGGACCATTCCCACACCACTGTTACTGCATTGCTGACAAAAAGGAGATGGTCGTGCCGTTACCACTTCTGTTTTGCACGTTGAACCACGCCGATGTTCGTTAACCAAAAGGATCAACGTGTGGGTCAACGCAGATAGACATGGGCGAATGAGTGATGCACTCTCACCTTGTCTAAGGTGCAAGAACGTTCACTATTCACCGTAGGTGTTTTCAAACCACCGATTTTTGAAAAAAAAAACTCGAGCACAAAAACGAGGCGAAAATGTCATTATAGATCTCCTTTACCTACCTGCACAACACAGAAAAAGAAGGTAAAACAAAATTGCATACTCACGTTGGAACATCCATTGCTTTCAATAAGGGGTGCAGCATCACTGTTAGTCGATAAGGAATCGTAGACTATACATGAATTCCTGTCTTCTTCACAGCCGGAGCCAACATGATCACAATCAAAGTGTACCACCTCGTCAGACTGCTCCATAATTGGTCATAAGGTTAAGCTCGTTTAGTGGAATCCCTATAGTGAAGAAACTGATGCAGATCTGAGAATCAAGATTATCTATAGGATAATTCGGATACATCAAGAAAACAGGCACCATTCCACTCCAAAGGCTCCGAAAACTTCAAAATCATTTTTTTTTTGGAAAAACTTTGAAGAAGACGAGGTTGGGTGGGGGTGGGGGTGGGGGAGAGGGGAGGGAAGCGGTAAGTTACTTTATGTGCCAAGTCCGAAAATCGTGTGCTTTTTACACCTTGGCTTGGCCTTCGTAAGGGGATAATGGGAGGTGGGAGTAATGCTTGCCGATCGGGCTCAGTCGGAAGAGGCTTGCCCAATGTCTTCTGGTTATACAGGTGCTACGCTTCTGCTCACAGCTACACACATAGACGCTCACGAAGAAGGATGTGATTATAGCGCGTTTCGACCGATCCTGCTCAGTAGCAACTAACTAACGTTATGAAGCATTTCAGCTAGTTCTGCGGCAATAATTGGAGATTTTTTTCCTCCCAAACTTCGCCTGAGGGTGAGGTGCTGAACATAATATCGTATCTGTTACGTACCGTGACTCCGCTTCTAACGACTACGGTAGGCATACTGGAGATAGAATAACTCACAGAGTCCTCTCAAATTTTGCGGGGGGGGGGGGTGGGTGCGGTTGTTTTATGAGTTGATCATGACTACCAACATTATTTAGCATGCCACCTTCGTCCTCTTCCCGAAATCAGCATCTTCTCCAAATTTGCTAACATATGCCTACCACATCCCTACAAAAACGGAGTTACGGTACAAAACAGATAAGTTTTTCGTATTCAACTCCTCAAATGACTCCCCTAAGCGAAGTTTGGACGGAAATTTTTATTTCCAACTTCCGCGGCAGTACTAGCTGAATAATGCCAGCATTTTCAGAGCCGACACCTAAAGGGTTTGTTCGAAAAAAGAGATGGTTCGAAATTTTTAATAAATGAAGGAAAGAGAGATAATACGCTTTTGAATCGGGACCACATATGCTGACGCAGACCTCGCTGAAACTTCTGAAAATCTGTGGACCGTTGTTATTTCTCGTGCTGAACCCGAAAATTACGTCTGCGACTGTACAAGGGTGACGTCATGCGACAGAATGGACATCGATTCTGTGACAAGCGCAATAAACAACCCCTATGGAAAATTTGGAAAGATTCTTAGCATTACAATATATAAGAATTGGATCTCTGTGAGAGGCTTCCGGTGGTCACTTTGATGCGACGGAGAGCTTCCGATCGGCATCGCCAGCCACGCTGAATGAGCCCAAACGCTCGCGCTCCGTTGCTGCGATTCTCCACGCAAGGTAGGTGAAGATAGAGTTTAGGGGAGCCACTCCTGTGAAGCATAGGCCTAAATCTTAGGCTTAGGCTTAAAATCATGTCTAAGCATAAGATTAGGCTTAGGCTTAGCCTAGACTAAGCCTTAGGCTAGTGCTTTGGCTTAGGCTTACAAGGTGAAGCATATGACTTTTTATAGGGTGCCCCACCCCCTCCCCCCAACTCCCTCTTCGCTCTACTGAGAACGACGCATCGAATAACCTTAGCAGTATTGTCGTATTTTGTAACATACTTCATCCACAGTAAAGCTCATGTATAGCGAGCGCCGATGGAGCTGACGCATTTATGGACTTGAGCGCGCACAGGAGTGCCGGAATCGCTGTTTTGCACAGGCGTAATGAAATAGAACCACCAAATACGACGAAACAACGTTACAATACACGCTGAAGTCCGCGAATTCGCCGGCTCCATTAATGCTCAGTGTATCTAACCCCGACAAAAAGGAATTACAGTGTAAAACGTGTCTAGCATGTCAAATAATCCATCTTTGAAAGACTTCAAGAGAAATCTACGAAGACTTTGAAGTGTAACATTGTCCTAATGTGGAATGGTGCCAGAAATCCAAGCAAAGGTCTTACTTCCATTGTAACATTGGACAGCTAACTTTATACTGCATTGGGGTTTGAGCTGCCTGAAGTAGACAATAAACTCAAACAATGATATTAATAGAAAGAATCCTTTCAGAACTGAACACCAATGGAGTGACTCTCAAAGCTATCGCCCCAACACAGCGGTAAAATCATGCAGCATAATTATGTCCTAACTTCGTCAGCCGTAGCATGAGATCGCCAAAGCATCAATAAAGGCAACTCATCGGCTATGCTATTCCTCTACAGCAGTCAGTTAGTGTTAGCGCTTGTATAAAGTAATGCTTTTGGTACACTCCTCAAGTATAGCAATCATATCGCCGTCGTCTCGGCGAAAGAAAGCGCAACGCCTCTAGGAGCACATCAGAAGCGTATGGAAAAACTACAAGATCAGCCAGATTCGCACCATCGAGAGCTTTTTCAGTGGAAATGAAATGGACGTACTCTTGTGTAGTATTAACCAGAATTAAACTTCAAAAAGCAAGTTTTGTCTATCTCGACAAAATATAGGCCGTAGAGACTCAAATACAAGTATAAAAAAGGTATCACAAGATCAAACTAGGTAATAAAAGATGACACACAGACCAGCACAGAATATTCATTATTTCTATGAAATACGCTATCGTTATGAGTTCAGGAATATGCACAACACTGATTATCAAAGACCCGTGTTTAAAAAACAGATATAAAGCCGAGTGTGAAGAATAACTATGAAGTTTGTATTCGTGACTATGTAGTTGAACAGTCAAATGATAAGTAACTCATGTCGTGATCAGAAACAGTGCAATTCAATATTGCAGATCACAACCGAGCATAACAAGAGCACTATGCAACTATACTGACGCAAATAAAAGAACGCAAGCGTCACTTCGAGTCGCACCAAAGAATTAACTTATGGAAGTTGGTTTCAACAGTGTGAGAAATAAAGTCATCGTCACGGAAAGAGAACATTCACATTTCAAACTCTACCTACGGGAAATATGAATGTGAGATAATCTGCCCATACCAAACCTTGACGTCGGTAAGTCTGAAAGAAAAGTACAGTAAGCGAAGAAATACTTCTCATCTTCTCAATAATCTTCTCATTATCTTGGAGGTCTAAGCATGCAAAGAAGTAGAAAACTGTATATAATGATAAAATAACGAACCTGAAACACGAACTCCCAGCTGAATATGACAATAAACCAGAAGATCACACCAAGACCGCTCAAAACAACGTATTTCCGGATAGTATGATTACATGAAGAGCTTGGCCGACAAAAAGCTTCGCCAAAAAACCAAATAAAGTTCGTGAGCCATACCAATGGAAGGCAAAACAGTCCTATTATAAAGTACCTGAATATTTCACAAAAAATGTCTAGAACTAGAGGAGCGGGGAAAATGGGACTTACTTGCGACAAAGGTCGACCTTGGTGGTTTCACTCATTTTTGATTTATCCATTTTCTCAGAACCTGAACAGTAAGTTGATACCATCTTCTGGCAACAAATGAAAACCTCACACATAGTACGACAAATACGCAAGATAATGAATTCAGGGCTAAGAGGATGACGAGGATTGAGATGCCATTGCCCCTCATGCTGTCATCATTTTAACCGGCAACGGTATGAGTACACGCTTTTAGGGGATGGACTTTGCTGCTTTTGACTTCTTTTTTTTTTTGCACGACATTCATTAGAAAGGGGGAAAGTGGAGTCGGAAAGTGGGGCACCATGTTTAGACTTAAGCCTATGTTTATTCATAGGCTTAGGATTCCAGGCAGAAGCCTACGACCATTTTTAGGGTGCCCCCTCAACCCAAAAGCCGTTATGGACAGATGGAAAAAATTATCGGCCAATGTTCAGAGTTCGTTTTCGCCCTGGTTTTCCCATTTGCTTTGACTGTTTGTGCGAGTCACATTTATTACGAAACTGAAGTACACTGATTCGTGCGAGCAATTGACTTTTATTATCAATGTGAAGCAGATGAGCAAGCAAACCTTGCAATTAACTGATAAGTTGTAAGATACACCTAATAAGACTGCCAATATATGTAATTAGTGTGAATGAATGGGATAGAGTAATGCCTTCTCGGAACTTTTCAACAGCAGTTGTAAACGATTAGCATGAATAAACGAAAACCCGAGGAAAATGAGAACGCACTGTCTCCCTGACTGACATTATTAAAATCCACCGTATGCGCGCGTTTTCGGGGAACCCGGCTGGCCCGTATCCCTCCTGGCGCGAAGACAATGGCTTCTTTTCACTAGCATTCCCACTATTCTGACCTTATATTCTTCTACACTCCCTAGTATTCAACTATTAAGCACTGTACGGCTAATTGTGCCCAAAAATATCAGAGTCACCGTTTTGGAGCAAACTTTGGCTAAGGTGGTTATTTGACGCGCAGATCACGAAAGTCATACTCATTTTGTGTCGTAACGTATTTGTAGGGTTGCGGTAGCTGTATGGTAGGAAAGACACCCCAGAAAATGCTCTAAAACACTTGGTTTACTTCACATGATTATCACGAGCACCAACTTTATTTAGCAAGACACTGTCCATTTATTTACAGAATTAGCATTGTCCTCCGCTTCGTAACAGCGGCTCTATGTACCTTAACTGTACAAGATATTCTCATGGTACAAAATGAATATGATTTTCGCGATAAGCAAATAGAATTACTCCTATTTTTAGGGGCGAAGTTTGGACAAATCTTTTACTCGCCGTTAAACCTACAATGAAAAAACGGCTGCGGGGAAAACTCGTCCGACTCCGCCCACTCGCGGCGGGACCAGCCAACATTTAGATTCGCTGCCCCTTCACTTTGTATGCGGTGACTCCCTTACTTCCACTCATTATTACATCGTCACTTCAACTTCATCAATTGTTCGACGACGACCACGATGACCTCGTGTTTCAGAAGTGATTGCCTTTCAATATTTTACATTTTTGGGCAGTTTTTTCCAGAAGCAGTTGAATTTACAACAAAACTAATGTCTTTTCGAGCTACGAGAAACCACTCATGTTAACGGCATTCAGAGAATTTCCTTTGCAAGAATGCTGTAATGCGAAAAGACTAGGACACTGATTAACACAGGACAATTGAATCCCGTTGTCAATAGTGAAACAAAAGTATTATAAAAATTAGAAGCAGAAGACCGAGCAGAACTTTCGTGAGTGAAGCTCGACCCTCAATGCCTAAAGTAAGTAAAAGTTCACTAAGATAACTCTTCACAAAATATCGGATCCGCCTATCCTTGCAACTGTGCGCTTGTGTAAAGCTCGAGAATCCGCACTTGCACCATAACTGTATCAAAGGGATAGTCCGTAGTCGAGAAGCCAGGTACCACCATCATTTCCGTGAGCGTGTATTGTTTTTATTCGAAGTAATCATCAAGAACCGTCGTAATACAGTTATCGTGTCCCAGAACCTTTTTAATATGAGCATGCTGGAGCGAACTTCAAATGACGACTTTGAACATGGAGTTCTCCAAAGCTATTTGTTTCACACGCATTCGAATAGTATTTTATTGTTAACCAGGCCAAATCTTGTTCATGGGAGGATTTCAGGGACCATAAACAAAACGTCGGAGAGTATGTGGGAGTTGTTCTCCAGGAAGTGGAACATGATTATTATTAGCCAGGCCAAATCTTGTTCATGGCGCATAATCTAACTTGCTGGTCGCGAATAAGCGAACATTTATAATTCTACCACAATCTTTTTAATTTGCGATAAGGTGAAGGCGTAGCCTCTCAAACATAAATTGTGATGATTTCAAGGCGTAACCTCTCATGTCCCCTCTAGCTCTTCCTCCTTCTGAAATGCTCTGCAAAGAAATAATAGTCCTTAAGGGGACCTATCACCTCAAAACTGTTACTTCTCTCTTGAAAGCTTAGCATTTCATCATCAGCAACATGGAATCTGCCTAAAAACGTTGAAGCTCTCCAAAACGACCGCTAAGGAACTGTGCAACACAACACAGACGTGCAAGTTGTTTGCGAATGAATGAGAGTTGCACCAACGACGCAATCATGAGTGGAAGTAAGAGAGGCGCCGCACAGAAATTAAAGGAGTGCCAAGTTAAGGCGCTGGCTGATCCCGCCGCGAGTGGGCGGAGCTGGACGAGTCTTCCCCGCAGCCGTTTTTTCGTTGTAGGTTTAACGGCGAGTCAAATCTTTTGACTTTAATATTTCTGGGACGGAACTAGCCAAATAGTGCTCAGTAGTTGAATACTAGTGAGTGGTAGAACAATATGTATAGGAGTACAATAGTAGAATAATAGTGAAAAGAAGTCAATGTCTGCACGCCAGGAGTGATCCGGGCCATCCTGGTTCCAGCAGCGCCCGCGTATACGGTTGGTTTTAATTATGTCAGTCAGGCAGACAGCGCTTCTAGGAAAATGACCTTAAATATAAGAAGGTAGGTTCGGACTAGCGATTGCCAAGCGAGCTTCGATGTCAACGATCAATGACAACAATAACAATCCATCCAAGCAAAGTAATAAAACGATCGATCTGCGCATTTACACTGAATTTTGCAGCGCCGACCAATGGGTGAAGGAAACTGCGGTGGTTCCTTAGCCGTCGATTAAATTGTGTTTGCACAGTCGATGCGTTACACCGAGTTCCACGCCTATTTCGCCGAGCAAGTCGTCAAGCCGTTTAATCTCGCTTGCGGCGCTGCAAATTTGATGCGCTTCTCTAGAACTTCACAAAGTTTTCGCGCTGCTTCAAAGCGGCGGAAATGAAAACGAGGTTTGTTCCTGCGGCAGTCGCGACCTCTAAAACTAGGAACATTCATTACAGGGAGCGTCAATCACGACTGCTACAGCCTTTCTAAAAAAAATCTTTGCCTCACGCTTCATCACGGGAACGGGACACGGAATCAAGCTGGTGAGCGCACTCTGGGGTATGCAGACTCTCACAACCTCGCCCTCATGAATACTAAGTTCAGAAAGCGCCCTTCTCACCTCGTCTCCTTCTACAGTGGCAACGTGAGGACTCAGATCGACTTCGTCCTCGTAAGGCATCGCGATCAAAAGCTAGATACCGATGCGAAGGTTGTACCTCACAATGTTGTGAATGTATTTTGAATATAAATTTGAATATAAATTTG
>KN728183.1:0-14780 GCA_000816745.1 Ancylostoma duodenale | reverse complement strand
GGGGGGGGGGGTGCCCACCTCTTCCAAAGGGGAATAAACGGTAAATAATAAAAACCGCCTTTTTCGAAATATTCGGCAAAATTGATCATTGCGCTCGTTTTCACCGTGGTGCTAAACGTAGGTACGTAGCAAAATCTGTGAGACTGAGGTTTCCGCGGGTGCTGCCCTCAAGCCATACCGCAGCAGTCAAGCTATATCAGTCTCTCACGTCGCCTTTTCTCCATTTGATTGGCATGCCAGTCTTTCTTGCTCCGATTAACAACAAGCAACCAAAGTGGGCTTCTTGTGGTACGTAAAAACTGAATGTCAATGTACATGTGGTTGGCACTAGTATTAGGTGAAACTGCCCCGGAACTTTTGCACGCACCTGATACTAGTGCCAACCACATGTACATTGACATTCAGTTTTTACGTACCACAAGAAGCCCACTTTGGTTGCTTGTTGTTAATCGGAGCAAGAAAGACTGGCATGCCAATCAAATGGAGAAAAGGCGACGTGAGAGACTGATATAGCTTGACTGCTGCGGTATGGCTTGAGGGCAGCACCCGCGGAAACCTCAGTCTCACAGATTTTGCTACGTACCTACGTTTAGCACCACGGTGAAAACGAGCGCAATGATCAATTTTGCCGAATATTTCGAAAAAGGCGGTTTTCATTATCACCGGTTTAGCCCGTTTGGAAAGGCTGGCCCAGCCACGCCCGTTGGAAACAGAAGGAGGTGAAATGAGAGCAAGTTTCATCATAAGAAAAGAGAGTGATTCTTAACAAAACACCCATCATTTCCTCATTTTATGCCATATACAACTCATCTGGCTGGAAAGCCGGGACACATCTAAACTCTTTATATCTTGAGAACGCTATTATCTACGATGGTGCAATTTTCGTAGAATTGTTAGGATAACTGCTATGTATCCAAAGCGATCAAAATCTCGGACACGAATCGTATGCGTATACGTATCGTATTAGACAGCATTTGTTCTATTGACTGAAGCATAGGAAAGGAAAGGAACGACTCCTAGAATTTGAACTTCTGAAAACTCAGGCAAATTCCATGTTCTCTGGTTATAAAATCTGGCATTTTCACTGTGATGATACTGAAGTTTTCTTGTGCGCATGCTTTTATAAGCACGTTTCTAATTTCGACCTTACGCTTCGACGCTAGGCCAAAAATAAAAGTGTCCTTATAAACGTTGATGCTGTAGAGCGTGAATGATAAACTCGAACCTTTTTCAGGCCTCTGAAGACGACGTTAAGTGGAAAAGATAGGCCAAAAAAAGTGTCCTTATAAAAACCTGTGCAGCACACAAGAAAACTTCACTATCAATTCGTGTTATTCTGTGGATTGAACACAGCGGAAACGTATTCACAGCGAGCGGAGAAGCTGCCACATCATGCGAGAACTTTGTCCATGCAAGTGGTACAAAGCCTAGATTGTTGTTTTTCTTCTTGATTTTCAAATAAATTTGACTTAAAGTACTCCAAGAACCTACCTGTCACACTGATATTACCAGCTGCAAGTTAAAAGGAGTTTTTACCTCACAGGTCTTTGCTGACGGTAAATTCAGTCGTTTTCTCAACGCCTTGCATTGTTTGCAGTACGGTTTTGAACAGTTCAGCAGCACAGCAAAATCGCGTTTCTCCTGAAAAATGAAGAACTGTTGCCCCTTATTGACATTATCTACGCTCTTTGGCTTCCGCATCTTTTTAACACCGGAATGGTTGGCTTCAAATTATGCCTGTTCGATAACACCTACGCAAGCGTCCCATTCGTTAAATTCAAGTTATTTATACGTTATGCAATTAAAAATTTGCGCCAGTTATATAAATTTTGCACGAGTCCCAGAGTTTCGCATAGCGGCTTTCCCAGGCACCTTTCTTTCTTAATTATCCTCCTCCGTTAAGGGCACTGCCACATTTCAGAGTCGATTCTGAGAGTTTGGCAAAGCGTTCAATGGTAATGGTAAATTTCATTGCGAAATATTCGCCAATCAAATCAGCATTACGAGCTCTGACATTCAAATGCAAATTATGCAGTATGAATAACGTATTGGAACCCATCGGTAGGAGCAACTGCATGCAAACGGTCTAGAGTTGACGACTGGTACAGCGCTGCCGCAGTGAAGTATGCCATGTGCTTACGGTATGATTCTGCTTGATGATTCTCACACTTTGGCCACAAATCAGCATTGTACAAGAAACTTCATAGTTTCAACTTTGTTACGCTGCGGCATCTTTTGCTCAGTCCAAAAAAGAGCAAAATCACACCTTCTTGGCACACAAGTCTTCTTGTACAAGGCGATGCTCGCAACAATTCACCGCATCAAGTGTAGCCTTGCAGTTGGAATCTTCTCATTCTAACAGACATGAATGTTGCCTTACCGATTCCGTATGCGTTCCCTCCTCCAAGGCTGCGATAATAGCACATCGACACACCTAAATAAATTTTTGAAAACATTCAGCGCAGATACCTACGAATATACCCGCACACATACCTGCAAAAATTACGGTGGAGTATGTGAATGTGCATTTTTGTGTCGAATAGAATTTATTCTAGTTGTAAAGACGAGACAACAAGGTCTCATCACCTCGGAATTGCTGGATTAGCAGTAGTGCCCCTCTACATCTTCCATGCACAGAGTGACTATTCTCTTGGGAGATCCAGCTGCGCTATGAATTGGAATAGCGGCGTACCCAAATTATGGCTGTGTAGCAGTTTTTGGAGTTTTTTTTGCTCCGAGACAAGCTTCGTTGACGGAAACTAGCGGTAGCCTCTTAGACACAAGCTTGAGCTATGGTTGGGCCACGAGCACAATTTGCGATTCCGGATATAGGGAAGAAGTCAATCGATGGATCGATTGATATTCACAACTTTGGTTCAGTTACCCAAATACGAAAATAATTTTGAGAATTCAATTTTTGCATGGATCTGACCAAATGATATGAAAGTGTTCTCTAAATTTGTGATCTACGGTAGTACTGGCGCTGTAGTTTTACGTTCTTCATTCCATGAAATGAAAAGGGAATTCACAATTTTTTTGGTAATCTTTCAAACTTTTCCAAAAAAAGCAGTTGATTGCTCTCGCAACAGCTCTCGTTTCAAAAACAACCCGTCTCAAAATGTCCCAGAGGCCAAAGAATAGGGTTATTGGAATGCCAGACGGTTCAAATGCATCTGATCGAATAAGATTTGAGATGAACTTGTGAAAATTTGCATCAATGAGAATATACAGTATATGAAGCAAATTTCATACGGATGTCATTCCTCCACTGAGAATATTGTTTTACCTTTGACTTCGAGCTTCTCGATGACTTGCTACTCCTCGATCCTGACCTCCTTGATCTGTTCAAAAGGAATATTTATTAACAAACAAACTCGGACACCTTCTTGCAACAGAAGAGTTGTGTAATTTAGTATTCATGTGACACACTGTTTTTTGGAATTCGTTGTTATCTAAGTACTGCGGAAAATATCTCTTATTTTCGAGCTTCTTGATGCTAGATCTCGCGAAATTCGCGACTTACCGGTGACTATAGGTGCCGCGAGTCCTCGATCTTTGACTTCTCGAACCTGGTCCTCTCTTGCTCCTGCTGCTGCGTGTGCGCGAACTGGTGTGACGTCTGCGTCTTGAAAGAGAACCCCTACTTCTTCTGGATCGAGATGAGCGTCTTGAGCGGCGCTTTGATGATGCATCGGCTTGAGCAAGACCTAGCTGGATCGGTATTGTTCTCGAACCGGAAGTACTGATTTGACTGCTGGGCAAGGATGCGGTGTCCAGAACATCATCTAGCTTAGATATGGCACTCCGCTGCTGCTCGTCGAGCGTATTGGGGGTCACCACATTTTCTTGCTGTCCACCTGCATTTGGATGTGTTGATCCTGCTCTGACCACTGCGAGAGAGACTGGATTAGTTCTGAAAATAAGCACTAGTCCTATTGCAGGGGAAGCTTTGCTAACTCAACCCAAGCTCACGTGTCAGTACTGGTGGCCGCGACCACTTCCCCGCCATCCACAGCATTCTGACATGCATTCTTGACCAAAGCTGCTGTTTGTTGCTTAGATCTAAATGAAATCATGCACATAAGATCTACGCATCATGAGGATCTTTATGTATGGAGGCACTAAATATTAGGTTGGTGTGCAATTTTTGCGCGTTTTTTTTTCATTGCCTATTTTCCTTTTGGAGAAATATGGCTCCGAATGCGTTATCTCCATGGAAGTATTCTGAAATGTCAAAGCGGTATTTGATTAGTCACATTCATATTTCCAACACTATGCTCTGCGGCTTTTAGTTCCATCGACGGAGACCTCGCCGAGATCGTAAAATGAGCACTTCGTTGTCGTACTTTCCTCAAGTTGCATAAAATGGAGTGGCGAACATGGATGCGATCAGTCAAATGTGTCTGCATCGGTTAAGTTCTAAAAATATTACAGAAGAGAAGAAACATTTGGAGCGCTATTCTACTAAGAGGAAATAAGCAGGAGAAAGTTCGATGATTATGAATCACCGCAAATGGTAATGGGGTTATGTGGTTCGATGCCACTAGGGAAAGTTCCGGGCCCGCCACTCCCATGGGAAATGCAACGTACTGTTACTGCTGTACGTGATGTGTTCCACCCACCCCCCACTCCCCGCCCCCTCACGCTCCTGCCTACTAAGCTAAACTGCCGGACGTGTTCTGTTGCACGACCCGCGTAAAAGTCTGCATCCACTTTTGGGGTTCGACCCTAGCAACCATACCGTGTTTGTAAGTGTTGCTGATACTGATCCAAATTGTAAATAATTGACTGCCGGATTTGAAAGCCTCAGCCTATTCTCCGCTCAGGCGGCCCTTCGAGACTTGTCTGGCCGGCTGAGGCGGAGTGGAAACCGTGGCCTATCAACTCAGGCAAATGTGGGGGTTGACTGCAAGTGGAAATGGGTCCACCCCCAGTTGTACCTGGGGGCGGACCCCAAATCGCAGGGCACCTACCTTCACATATCGCATAGGTCCCCCCCCCCCCCCCACGTGCCCTGACAGACGTTCCCCCACGTGCCCTCGCGGCTATCCTCGATCCCGCGAAGGGATGCCGCTTCTTCACACCTGTTTAAATGACAGATCCGAGCAGATTAAGTGCGCTTTCAAGCAGGTTTCGCTCATTTTTCGCCAAAATATTCCCCCATTTCGCCCAAAAAATACACTACATAGTGAGCCTGACGTGAACTAAATATTAAACCGTTAAATATTTTATGAGATTTTGCAATTTAAAAAGATCGTAATTCTGGACTATTGTTCACATAAATGGCCTAATCGGTCTCTGAATGTTAATTCACACAGAATTTTTTATGAATCCTAGGAATTATAGCGGGGTTTATTAAGGTTGAGCTTGATAAAGGTGGTCACCTGTATGGTAGATCAACATAGGAGGTCCTTGGGGACGATATTATTCCACTTTTAACTGAGATTTTACCTGTAAATTTTTCTACTGCTGTCGTTTTTCCTCCTATTGGTCCCCACCTCTCTAATTTCAATATTTTCCATTCAAATTATAACCGCAGAAGTGGCACTATACTTTTCCTCACTTGCTGTCACCATGTGCGTTATTGGCGCGAGTCTAACACATCTTAGCTAATGCTCAGATAGACCTCGTGGCATGCAACAGTATTGCTTACCATTGCCTGCAATGACATTCTGAAAACGGAAGTCTTTGCGGACTTGTAAGCTCATTTTCTTGAAACATGCCAAAAAGGTCTGTCCAAGAGAGTGGCGGTTTCGGCCTACATACAAGTGTTTTCGGTGGAGATGAGCAGATGGTTGCAAAAATGACACACATGCTCGTATACAGGAAGATTAGTGCTAACCATTATACATATTTTTTAGCGGTAACTTTGGAACTTTTTTTTATATCTAACCGAAAGCGCAATTAGTTCATGTGCTTAATCACTCATTTCTCAGACAAGTTTGGATCTATTCTCTATGCGTGAGAAATGTGGTTAGTAGGAAATATGAAAGCTTGTTCCAAGATCTATTAAAAGAATTCTAAATAGGAAATTCAGACGACAACAAAGACGACAGAGACAACTCTTGAAGTACTCATCCGTTTTACGTAGACGGTGTTGGATTGAAATGGTATCTTTTCGTTATCTAGTCAGGCCCCGCCAGGTGATTGGTCGCCGAAAAACCACTTGTATGGTAAGCGCGGACTATCGGCGAATACTTTGAAGCAGTAATCGTGACGTGATGCGGTAGGTCGAAAAGTATACTCGCGGTCATGCTGATTCAAGGCTGTTTTCTTCTCGGCCATATCACTATATGTTCGAGTATCACTAGCGCGTGCTGGTGCAAGAGCGGATGCGTAGCGTTGCTGCCCGATAACAGCTTCATCCATTCCCTGAATGAAATGATTGCAGGCTGGTAACAGTTCCATACACTGGTGAATGAAACCATTCCAGGCTTACACCGCTACGCTCCCACCCTTGCACGAGCTCGCGCTAGTGATGCGTGATGATATGCTGATATGGCTGCAAAGGAACAACACTGAATCAGGATGACCATGACTATACATTTTGAGCGGCTAGATTTGCGAAATTGCACACTGTGCACCACCATGATACTTTACTACGGGCCCAGGTTTCAATCCTATATGCGCTACACTTTTACATAGAATTGTTAGAACTTTGACGGAACTAGTCATTACATAGATCAACGCCAGGTATTCAGCTCTAATAGGAGTCATTCCTAGCACCGCTGAAATGTTCAAGAGCTTCAAAAAGCCACAATCTCGGGTGATTGAGCAGTTTGAGAAATTCAGTATTACAGGTTTTTGTTCGGATGTTCCAGAAAACTTTCTATGCGAACAGAGTATTCATTGGACTTCCGTAGAGATTTCTTTGTTTTGACAGTACATCGGCTTGGGTATTCAGGTAGGCTTTATGTCCAAAACGCTCTTTCATCCGTATACCCAGAAAACCATAGGTACCGCCTGTTCAACGTTCTTCTCTACGGTGGGATGGTGGTTGAATGGACGAGCTGCTCCATCTGGCAGATCCAGGCAAACCGCGACGCATGACTGTAGTCGGGTGGTAGTAGCGCACCCCAGATTCTGCCTGACCATAGTGCGACCCGAAGAATCGCGCCACACGACCGCCCCCCAAAAAATCGTCGTGTGGCCGCGGGACTCAATGGCGCCTGCGCACAAAGCGCATGCGCGTCCGCTTAGAATTCCAAAAGCAAGTTGTCGACCCAGGTTTCCTCGAAAACGACTTGTAAAAAAATCTTTTAACTAGCAAATCGTTATCGACAAGTTTGATGTCATCATGCCATCCAAAAACAACTTGTCGACAAGCTCTTCTCCCGAGAACTCGTATACAAGAAGAAAAAAAAACAAGATGTCGACCAGCTTCTGCAAAGCAACTTGCAACAAGTTGCCGACAACGCTTCAACCAGTTTGTCGAGAAGAGAGACAAGTTCCCTCACCCACCTAACATGCAATGCGACCATTTAGAACATGAGTTAGTTAAACAGGTGCAATTCTAGAAAAGCATTTGCTATCAAGAATGATGAAGGCAACCGCGACCAGGCTTAACGACTTTGAGCATTTTTGTACCGCTGGCAGATTCTTCTTCTTCCTCAGCGTTTTCCCGTTTTGTAGCGGGATCCGCTTTGCTAATCCTTTGAGGCCACATAGCCCTGCCGTGCGCTTTGTCGGAAAGGATCCTAGCCAGCTTGGGGTCAGCATGCAGAGTGTAAAGCCATCGTTGCTTTGGTCGTCCTTTAGACCGCTTTCCTGATGCCTCTAGGTCGAAGCCTATCCTACAGACTTTGTCGCCTTCGGCACGAAGAACGTGACCGAACCATCGCAGACGCGCCTCACGGAACTTGTCAGCTATCGCTGCAATTCCATATCGCTGGCGTATGTCTTGGTTGCAGATGCGACCGAGTTGTGTAAGGGCGGCCATCCAGCGCAGCATTCTCATCTCCGTAAAGAGGCTTTTACAGTTTTGACGCGCCGCGCTGTGCCCTATGCTTAAGCATAGGCAGCGTTAACGCAGTGCGAGCGCACGCGAGCTCGCAGCGTCATCTACCTCAAGGGGTCCTTTCACAGTTTTTGACGCGGCGCGTCAGTCTGCGAGCTGCGGCCAAGAATGCTTCGTGGCATTCTTTGCCGATGCGGCAACGCGGCAAACTGGAAGTTCATTGCGAGGCGAGAACTGAGCTCGCACTGAGCCAAGGTATTAGAGGAGCGGCTCAGAGATTCGTGGTCTGGTAGTGCTGGCCTTATGTTCGTCGGTGGTCAGATACTCGGTCTTCTCAATGCTGAGTCGGAGGCTGATACGTGCCAGCTGGTCACTCCACGCTTACGTCTGCCGTTCAAGTTCACCCTTGTTCTCGGATGCAAGTATTACGTCGTCCGCGTAGAGAAGCGTCCAGGGCGGTAGTATGTGGAGGCCTATTGTGATGGCATCCATGACAACGATGAAGAGAAGCGGAGAGAGGGCTGGCTGAGCCTTGATGTGCGCCGACGGTTATGGGGAACTCCGTCGACGTGCCCGCGGCCGCTTAGACTTTACTGCTGTGGTCGATCTAAAGGATCTGCACGCATTTGATGACCTCTTCGGGAGTGTCGGGAAGTCGCAGTGCTTACCAAATGACTTCGTGTAGGACGCGGTCGAAGGCCTTCTCCAGATCTAAGAAAGCTAGGTGCAATGGTTCTTTCTCTCCACGATGTTTCTCGATAAGGAAACGGCGGCGTGGATAGCACCAAAAGGGACGCATCCAGACACAAAGCCGCATTGGTTGGCTAGTAGCTGGACGATTTTGCGAAACCGGCGATTAATGATACGTTCGAAGATCTTCTTGGTATGCGACAAAAGACGGATTGGTCGATAGCTCGTGCAGTCATTGGGGCTACTTTGCCCTTCCAGATAGGGATGGTAATGCATTGCTGCCAATCCACGGGCACATTATTCTCTGCTATGACTGTGTTGAAGAGTTTCATCAACCAATCAATTCCACCACTGTGACTTCTAGAGTTCCGCTGCCATATCATCTGGACTAGTTGCTTTGCCTGACTTCAGTCGCTTCAATGCGTACATGGTCTCTTCGGTGGTTATCGGCTGCACTGGCGCGAAGGTAGGCGAGACTTCTGGGACGGGCCGACTGACAAATTCTTCTCGAAATAACCCCTCCATCGTTGCGTCACCTTTTTGCGACCCATCAGAAGCTGACTTTATTAGTCGTTGATGCCATGAAACTTCTAGACGTCTGCTTGGCGCTGACGTGATTTCGCGAGTCAGTGTATGAAGCGCTCACCGTCCTCCGAGTCTAACTTCTTGCAGACTTCATCGTAATGAGCCGCCTTCTCTACGGCTACAGCATTCTTAGCAGCCCTTTTCGCTTCGTGGTGTACAATACTGTTGTGGCTGATGGCGTGTTGCCAGATTGTGACTCTGTTATTGGCAGGCAGGAGACCGATGATCTCCCTAGGTGGCGTGGAGATCTCCCGTCCGGATAGATCGCAAGGAATTGCGATGGTGGGAAACAGAGGTGTATATAAGGCCCTAGGATTGAGCCTTAGCAGATCTCGATTGGAGTCAGCCGGAAGCCGCAGCCGCCTTCATCTACTTGCCTGTATTCTACTAATAAACTAATATTCCGCTAGTGTGGGTACAGAAGTACTAACACAGGGGCAGCTTGATAAACCCCTCGGAAGTAAGAGAGGGTTGATAGAGAATCGCAAGTAGGAGACTCAGAGATACAGACAGTTTGTGTTTCCGGAGACAGGCGGAGACACAACAGTGGCGATCAGGTAGCGTACAGATTAAGGGATCTGTACGGCAGAGAACTCGTGCGGAGGCACAGTGGGAGAGTAGATCAGGCGATCTGTTGAGAGGAGCTATCCAGGTTTGCTGGATTGGTTAGGTGATTGATCGAAGAACGGTGTCGGCGGTGCGGTAGAGATCAATTGAACAGATCAGAGTGGCAAAGATGGACCCACAGACTATGATGACCATGTTCAGAGAGATGATGAGGGAAGAAAGAAAAGAAATGATGGAGATGTTCCTAAAACACATGGCAGGACAAGGGCAATCTAGTGCCGCAAGTGAAGTGGCCTCAGTCCCAAGCATGATGTCAGCACTAAGCCACAGGATTGAAAAGTTTGTTTTTGATCCTGAAACAGAAATGCGCTTTACCAGGTGGTACACGCGGTACAAGGAAGTGTTCGTAGAGGATGCAAGGCAACTCACTGAGAGTGCAAGGGTGAGGTTGCTATGTGAGAAGCTGGATGCGGATACGTTTGAACGGTATCAAAGGCATGTGTTACCAAAGGAGGTAACATCGATAGGGTTTGAAGAGACGGTGGCAACGCTCAAAGAGCTCTTCGACGTGAAAACGTCCGAGTTCACGTTGAGATATCAGTGTCTGAAGTTGGAGAAAAGCGACACTGAGGACTACTTAGTGTACACTGGTAGAGTGAATGAATTCTGTGAGAGAGCAAAAATCCAGCTAGCTGGATTGTGACGGCATAAAGTGCCTGCTGTGGATTTTTGAATTGAAGTCGCAAAGGGAAGCCGAGATCAGGCAGCGACTGATTGCAGTGCTGGACAGAGAGTACAAGGCAGGACGGAAAGTGTCCTTGCAGGAACTCTATAGAGAATGTGAGAACTTCCTGAGTCTCAAAAAGGACAGTGAGACTATTGCTGGCAACGTGAAGACCGTGGAGGCAGCAGTGAAAGAAGACCGCTGAAAGCATGAATGTTGGAACTGCTGCGGCGATCATTTCGCGCAACAGTGTAAGTCCAAGCCCTGGTATTGCAAGAAGTGCAAGAGAACGGGTCATAAGGAGAAGTTTTGTGATATTGCAAGCCAGAAGAAAGTTGCTGGGAACGGAAGTGAAGGGCGGAGAAGCCGTCAAAACAGCGACAACAACAGGAATAGAGGGAACAAGAAGACAATACGGTCTTCTGGAAAACACGTACGTGGAGTGAAGATCGCAAATGCAACGGCTGAGGTGAATTCCACGAGGATGTACGTGGAAGCGAGGGTGAATCAACATCCAGTGAACTTCTTGCTCGACACTGGATCCGATATAACCTTGCTGAATGAGGATGTCTGGAGGAGCATGGGTGCTCCAAAGCTTGAGAACACAAATGTCGTTGTGAAGAACGCCAGATAGAAGTTCTATGAAGATCCATGGCAAGTTATGGTGCGAGTTTGAGATCAAGGGATCTCGGAGCGAGGGCTATGCATATGTGACGCCTCACAACTCGCTGTTAGGACTGGAATGGATCCAGAAGAATGAGGATATGTCCTATTACATAAGAATGATGGTCGCTGAGGTGGAAGCGGACCAAAATGATGACGTTGCCATGGAACTAAAGAAGACGTACCCCGAAGTCTTTGAAGAAGGATTGGGACTGTGTACAAAAGAGAAGGCTGACTTGCAGCTAGTGGGTGACGTGCGTCCTGTGTTCAAGGCTTGTAGGCCTGTACCCCACGCTGCTGTTTAAGCTGTCGAAAAGGAACTCGGCAGGCTTTTGGAGATGAACGTGATCACTCCAGTGACTCACAGTGAATGGGCAGCTCCTATTGTTTCTGTGAGAAAGTCCAACGGGAAGTTGAGAATGTGTGCTGATTTCTCAACAGGACTGAACAACGCTCTTGAGTCCTTCGATTATCCTTTGACGGTACCAGAGGATATATTCGCGACGCTCAACGGAGGAGCGGTGTTTTCGCAGATAGATCTGTCAGACGCGTACTTGCAGATCGAACTTTCAGAGGAGTCCAAGAAAATGGTCGTGATAAATACGCATAGAGGGTTGTTCCAGTACAACCGACTGCCTTTCGGGATAAAGACGGCTCCCGGAATATTCCAACAGGTGATGAATAAGATGGTAGCTGAATTGCGAGGTGTGGCTACCTACCTCGATGATATACTAGTATGTGGAAGGACAGAGCAAGAGCATACGGAGAATTTGATGGCGTTATTTGAGAGGATAGCTGAGTACGGATTCAAGGTCCATATAGAGAAATGCTCCTTTGCGAAGCCAGAAATTCGGTATCTGGGCTTTATCGTGGATAGGAATGGCAGAAGGCCAAATCCAGAGAAGATTGAAGCAATCAAGAGTATGGTTGAGCCGAAGAATGTCGGTCAACTTCGAGCATTTCTTGGCATGATAACGTACTATGCGGCGTTTATGCCTACCATGAAAGATCTTCGTGGTCCGTTAGATGCGTTGCTGAAGAAAGATGTGAAGTGGGAGTGGACCTCCAGACAGCAAACGGCATTTGAGAAGCTGAAGAAAGCACTTTCGAGTGAGCTCAACCTGGCTCACTATGATCCAATGCAGAAGATCGTCGTGGCAGCGGATGCCTGCGACTATGGAATTGGGTGCGTGATTTCGCACAGGCATGCGGTTGGTTCGGAGAAACCGATAGCACATGCTTCACGTTCTCTCACAGCGGCTGAGAAGAACTACTCGCAGATTGAGAAGGAAGCTTTGGGAATTGTCTTTGCGGTGAAGAAATTCCACAAGTATGTGTTTGGAAGGAAGTTTCTACTGTTGACGGACCACAAACCGCTGTTAGCCGTCTTCGGTGACAAGAAGGGAGTTCCGGTGTACTCCGCAAACCGACTAATGAGATGGGCTACAATTCTGCTTGGATACGACTTTGACATAGAGTATGTCAACACCACGAAGTTCGGACAAGCGGATGGCTTGTCAAGGCTTATGCGAAAGCATCAAGTGGAGAATGAAGACATTGTGATCGCAGCAGTTGAGAATGATGTATGCGCATTGCTGAAAGAGTGCATAAGAAGACTGCCAGTGACAGTAGCAGATGTCGAGTCACACACGAAGAATGACCCTGTGTTGAGGAAAATAATCTCGTGTGTGAAAAGTGGGAAATGGCCAAAGGCGGACCAGAACTTGGCTAATTTCCAAAACCGTCGTGAAACCTTGTCGGTCGTCGGAGGTTGTCTGATGTCTGGAGAGAGTGGTCGTCCCTCCAGAACTTCGGTACAAGGTTCTGAAGGAACTGCACATTGGTCATCCTGGGATTGTTAGGATGAAGAAGCTGGCAAGAAGTTATGTATACTGGCCAAACATCGATAGTGATTGTGAGGACATGGTGCGCAGATGCACAAATTGCCAAGAAGCGGCAAAGAATCCAACGAAGGTACCGTTGAAGACATGGCCGTCTCCAACTCGTGTGTGGCAACGAGTTCATGTAGATTTCGCTGGACCTTTGGAAGGAGTCTACTATCTGGTCGTAGTAGATGCGTTCAGCAAGTGGCCCGAAATGATTGAGATGAGTAACATTTCGGCGGGCAAGACGGTAAAAGCCCTGAAGAGTTTGTTTGCGAGGTATGGGTTACCGCAAACCATCGTCAGTGATAATGGTAAGCAGTTCACTTCCGAACAGTTCAAGACGATGTGTGATGAAGGCGGAATTGTCCACATCAAAACAGCTCCATACCATCCCCAGTCCAATGGACAAGCAGAACGTTTTGTTGATACTTTGAAGCGAGGTATCAAAAAACTTAAGGGGGAGGAGAGGCCAACGGAAGAAATCTTGAACGTGGTTCTGCAGGCGTACAGGATGACGCCTAACTCGAGTTTGAACGAGAAGACCCCAGCAGAAGTGTTCTTGGGGAGGAAGCTGCGAACGAGAATGAGTCTGTTGGTTCCGCAACCGGAATCCGCTGAAGATCCTCTCGCGAAGGAAAGGCGAGAGCGTATGGTGCAACAGTTCGACAGAAAACACGTAGTAGTAAAGCGGAAGTTTGATGTTGGTGATAAGGTATATGCAAAACAGTGGAAGTCGCCACAATTCCACTAGGTGAAAGGAACGGTGGTGAAGCGTGTCGGCTCAGTGAATTATGAAATTGAGATAAATGGAAGGATTGTTCGCAAACATGCGAACCAACTTCGTTGTTGTGTCAAGCAGGAAGGTCACGTAGAAAAGAACGAAAGTCTGAAAGTGCTGCTGGAGGTGTTAGCAGCAGAAGACGCGAGCCGAACCCGGACCGTGCCATACCGAATGCGCGTCTACCAGCCACGCTCGATCCTACGTCAACCATGCCACCGACTCAACGGCCACCGCCACCGACGTTGAGAAGATCATCCAGAACCAGAAGACCTGTCCAGAGATTTGATCCATCTCCTGCGTAGTGCTTTGTATAAGACTTTTCGCTGTTTTGTTCGTTTGTATCGTAGGTTCTTGCTAACCGCGTCGTAGTACAGTTGTTTGTGCTAACTATTCTACTGGGGGAGGTGTTGTGGCTGATGGCGTGTTGCCAGATTGTGACTCTGTTATCGGCAGGCAGGAGACCGATGATCTCCCTAGGTGGCGTGGAGATCTCCCGTCCGGATAGATCGCAAGGAAGTGCGATGGCGGGAAACAGAGGTGTATATAAGGCCCTAGGATTGAGCCTTAGCAGATCTCGATTGGAGTCAGCCGGAAGCCGCAGCCGCCCCCATCTACTTGCCTGTATTCTACTAATAAACTAATATTCCGCTAGTGTGGGTACAGAAGTACTAACACAGGGACAGCTTGATAAACCCCTCGGAAGTAAGAGAGGGTTGGTAGAGAATCGCAAGTAGGAGACTCAGAGAAACAGACAGTTTGTGTTTCCGGAGACAGGCGGAGACACAACAAATACCGTCGGTAATTTTTGGAAATAAGACGAAAAAGACGCAAAGGCACGTCTTTTGCGTCTTTTTGATATAACTCAGTTCAGAGCAAAGATATCCACGCACATCAGTGGCGGACGCAGAAAGTGGGCGGGAGAGGGGG
>KN728181.1:0-16963 GCA_000816745.1 Ancylostoma duodenale | reverse complement strand
TTTTCTGGACATTTTCAATTATTGCACTTCTGATCACTGCAGGAAAAACCTATTATACTCACGGAATAAAAGACCTTCCTCTGCTCTACAAGTATGTTACCTTACCTAGATGTAATACTTTGTCTAAGCGGAATTACATGTCCTTGAAAAAAGCGGCGCCATTACTTTTGCATCAACCTAATAGTATAATAGTTAAATAATTGTTGAAGTAGTCAATGGATTGAAGCAATAATCGTGTCATATATTGCTTCAAAACTATGAGAAGCCTCTCTGGGTAACAAATGAGTGGGAAGAATTGTTTTGCGGCTATATAAAACCTTGGGGACATACCATAATAAAAAATTTGTAAAGAGATCTAGCCATCGCTCATAAACATTTGCAAAGTTATAGCCCATTAAGACCGCATTGAACATTGGTAGAAAGACAACGACGACACAACCGTACTTCCCACCCCCATTCTGTGAATCCACCATTTACTCCTCTCTGAATATCCCATACGATTAAACATTCTTCTTCAAAGGTGGATTTATGTACAGGGAGTGATTTATGGACCCAGACATAAAATGCTCTTTTTCTCATGTAAGAGTGAGTCATGAAACAAAATTTCCGAAGAAATCTAGTGAATTCTGATTTTTCGGCAAAATGTTACAAAAAGCTTGAAAAATGAACAATTTCGCCTTCATCATATATCCACAAACGGTCTGCTGATGTTCCCGTCAATCCCCCGGTCCTGTTTTATTGATTATATCATGAGAAAAACCGGTAATCAAGAATTTCGCTATATCCAGTAAGTCCACAGAGTACACATGAAGAAGATTTGATGGCCAGACCACTTTCCCAAAGAAGGTATGGGGAAACATCCGATCATTAGCGGTTTGAGTAGCGAACACACCTAATTCTGTTTTAAAAAATCACCCACATTGGGACCGCCTTGCTGTTTCCGCTTTTAGCGTTTCTTTTCGGCTGCTTACTTGCTACTTACTACTACTTGCGGCCCGCTAAAGGGATTTTGGCAGAGAACCTCATTTTACCTAACGGACGAACATCAATATCATTAGATATAATGTTTCAAGAATTTTTCAGTAATTGATGATCGAAGTCATGTTTTTGGCTGTAAAATTCTGCCCATTTAATAACTGAAAAATACATACCTGATGGTCCTTGGTTTCCAGCGGGTCCGCCGCGATTTCCACCAGGTCCGAAATTTTGCATTCCACCGGGTCCAAAATTTTGAGGTCCACCGGGTCCGAAATTTGGATTTCTACCGGGTCCAAAATCTCCTTCATAATCCCAATTGCCGCCGCCAATACCTCCTCCGCCGCGATTTCCTCCGCGACCTCCTCCGCGATTTCCACCACGACCGCCTCCACGATTTCCACCGCGACCTCCTCCTCCACGATTTCCTCCGCCTCCAAATTCTCCATCATAATCCCAGTTGCCTCCGCGATTTCCACCACGGTTTCCACCACGACCTCCACCTCGGCGATTACCACCGCGTCCTCCTCCTCTTCCATAATTACCCCACTGGCTTCCATACCAGTTGTTCGGTCCTCCACCAGGTCCACCCCATCCTCCACCGTAGTACGGTCCTGAAATAAGGTTGATATGAACGGCGATTATTCATATTCCTGAGATTGTTCTACTGGGGATTACTGGAAAGTTTAATGGCACATGAATAAGGGTTCTTCTTCTCTTAGGCATTGTTTTATGCGGCTTCCAAGCAGGAACTTATTGGAAAATTGAAGGTACCCATTAAGAATCTACATTAAAGAATTCGAAATAAAGAACATACAGCCCACTTACGTATTTCTACTGTTTGATAGAATGTAACGTCTCATTCCTCACTAGTTTGAGTGGATAATGGTACCTCTACTCCAGGGAGATTATCCGAGCTTGTTTATATGTGGCAGTTTTCCAGTAATAAGAACAAGAATGTACAAGAATGGATATACTTCCAAATAATAAGAGAGTGTGCATATTTCACATCTCGCTAATTTTCTAAAGAAGAACTGCATTCGATCGAGAAACTCGCCTGGTGCTGAAGGTGGCATCATTCCTGCTTCTGGTGGAGGTGGTCCCCATTGGCTTACCACAATATTAGCTAGAGCCACCAGCAAGAATACTGACAGCAAACCCATTCTCAAAGGTGGTGGAGAAATGTAGAGCTGGTCACTTTAATACGCAACACCTTATTGATGTTTGAAACGTAGACGATCCGCCCACCTCGTCGCCGTGAGATTTCTCTGCATCTTTTTCACAGGATGCAGAGGTTAATTCATTCCAACGTCTTGTAAACACGCTGTACTCTGGTGAATTGGGCAAAGTGGTCACACTTTTCGCTTTCAGTCACAAAAGAATTGCACCCTTTTCATCAACCGACCTCATTAGGTACTTATATGTACAAAAAATTCTTGCTTTGTATGTTCATAGGAGAGGACAGTGTGTGAAAAAGTATTGAGCCTTTAAATAACGTGTGGAGACTCTATGACAAGTCGTCTCGTAATCAGAAGTGGAGGGAGCGGAAAGACATCTCACAGCCATTTCTCAATAATACAAGACTTGTCTGCCTTGATTTTGCAGCTACGTTTAGAGAGGGTTGAGAGCTCAGCTCCCCTACTTCAGTCTTCCATTTCCTCCAGTTTTCCTGGTCGATTTCCGGAAGAAATGAATTATAAAACGGAAGGCCAAGAATGGCCACCAAATGGAAGGCTTAAAACGGAAAACGGAAAACTGCGCACATCTCTGATCGTCAGTGGCGGACGCAGAAATTGGGCGGGAAGGGAGGGGGGGGGGCGTTGGAAAAAAGTGGGGTTTCTGCCGTTTTGGGGACCCAGACAGAGAATAAAATTTATAAAAATATTAATCACAATAATGAATAATTGATAAAAATTATATTGAAAGTAGCAATAAAAATAAAAAAAAGTAAAAAAAAAACTGATACAAGATTTTTACTCATGTTGTAAAGGAACTGAATATCCTGATTTGTAGGAGGAAATGACGCTACAACTTCACTCCACCCAATGAAATTCGTCTTTTGTGAACCAGCAATTAGACCCTTGTAGACCATACTTATTGAACTTCAGAGAAGTAGAGCAACTTTATCAGTGTCGCGCTCGGTACACGCTCTTATCAATATGGGTGGTAAAGGATTAGCTCCCCTCCCACCGCTATCTGTCCGGTATGCTGCTCCAAAGCTCAATTTGTGATGTGTTTTTCTTGTTTCCGCTAAACTTTGTGCCAATGTAAACTGCTATACTAATGGATGCCATGATACTCAGATTTTCATGATAAACGCTTGGAATAACCACATGGTAACAGTTTGGGAAAAGTTGCATCGATGTCGAAGTATGTCAAAAGAGATATTATCCAATCTAGCGTAGCACGGCCACATAAGTCGGTAGAGCTATGAGCCGTCGTTGAGTAGCAATTTTTGGATTACGCTGGAATATGTACATAGCAAGCTGGGCATTGCTTCTCACTTCCAGCTTCTAGAGGTTTTCAGTAATTATGTTCATATTCGGTTGCTATTGTTATGTTTATATATTCACATCTCCTCTTCTTTGTTTAGTCGGCGAGAAACGGCAGAAAAGTTGGGGCTCTGATTGAAAATATCCACACTAGACCACTATCGTGCATCAGTTTTTGTCTTGCCTAGCCAATCGGATGCAAATGAAAGATTTTTATTTATTTATCCGTTTATTTATTTATTCGAAGCATTCCAGGGGCACCAAAAGAGAAACATAGACAGTTGAACTAGCACGCTCAACGGGTGTGTGTCACAAACAAAGCGAAAAATATAAGGATTAGCAGACAAAACATGTAGATGAACTAGAATTAGGCACGTCACTGTACAAGGAGACGAGCAAAAGAAAACTATGACTATGATTTCCATGTGCATAACTACCAAAGAATAGGGGTGTTACCCAGCGCTTATTTGAGTAGATTTCAGGCAAATGAACGCAGGAAAACGTCACTCCCCACGAGAACAAGGACATGTGTGGGAAATTTGGCCGTAGATTTTCGGATGTTAGCTATTCCCTCCCCTAACAATCTGCGGCCAAGTAAAGTCACAATACAAGCAAGGAGTAAAAACAAAGCCATTCTTTGGTTGGATAGAGTATAGAGTTGCAGATACCTTGTAGAGCGACTATCCAATACCAGAAATGATTTCAGACACTTCTGGAATCTTTTCAGATACTGGGCGCTTAGATGCTGAAAATATCAGTGACCCCTCTTCCTGACACATCAACGATGCTCTAGAAATGTCTTTTAAGTAAACTTTATCAAGGGATGAACGTAGGAAAAACGGAATTCCAATCTGTCTTTCACCGTTTCTCTGGATGAGCTGATGGAATCTGTTAAATGCTATTAAACATTAATAAATGAGGTTATGACGTATACATGTATAGAGGCGCTTAGGAAGTATACACCAAATCCAACGGTCGACATTTTTTTTCCATAAAGCTCATTACGTCAGCCATCCGACTTTGTACTGGAATTTTTGATTAATTCTATCAGTTTTATTCACCGTCATTTGTTTCGTGATCGTGTGTTTATTTCATTTATTTGTTCGTCATTCGAAACAGAGCTGGTTGGCTAGATGGCTTGTCTGTTTTACTGAACCACTCTCTTTTTCGACATTGGTTCTACTGAGTCAAAATTCACTTTACGCGAGTTTGTCCTGTTTGCCCTCCTGTTTTGAAATAGATCTAAAAATGCCGTCTTGAAGGAAGTCTGATACTATAAAGTAAAATTATTCAATATGTGTCACAGATGAGAGCCCCTACACTGCTACACGTGACTACTGCATTCGGAGGTGTTTGCATGGTTGCGTACGTTGCTTTGGTTGGCTTAAGTGATATCACTCTTTCGCGGAAACCTGCAATGGTAATAGTTTCGAGAGAGGGCGAGATTCCTCCAGGTAAGTCATTCGCTTCTATTCTTTGCTGGTTCACATATCATTGTACATTCTTGCCTCTCCCTGCGTACAGCCCTCTTTTGAATATTTTTTTAGCAAACATGAAAAATGCAAATGGTCCTCAGGATATAAAAAATCCTGCATATGGATCTGTTGTGGAGTTCTTTCCACAGAAACATGTGCAAAGAACTCTACTTCTTCCTAGCCATGTTCCCAAGCACTGGGGTCGGCGAATCTCGTGTAGTTGCGCCATTTCCTTCGATTGAAAGCGTCGTCATCTGTGAGGTTCAATAACCGCTTGTCCTCCTCTATCCTATCCAGCCATCGAGTTTTCGGTCTCCCTCTCGGTCTTCGTCCATCCACGGTGATATTCATTCTGATTTGGCAACTGAATTGTCGTCACCTCTCAGCACGTGACCATACCAACGAAGCCGAGCTTCACGCATCTTCGCCGCGATTGGTGCCACTTCAAACATCGAGCGCACATCCTCGTTCCAAACTCTGTCGAGGTGCGTTAGCCCCTGGGTCCAGCGAAGCATTCGCATTTGCATGGAGGGTCTGTTCGTGCTTCAGGGTGGTCGGCCAGCATTCCGTTCCGTACAGTGCCACGGGTCGTACCACTGTGCGATACATCTTCCTATCGCACATAACTCCTGCTACCTGCCTCCACTTAATCCAAGCGGCGTTTGCTCGACATTCCGCTTCAACTAGAGTACTACCGTCGACTGAGATCCGTTGTCCAGGATACTTGAAAACAGGGAACTTTCGGAAGCACGGCATCATCGACAAGGATTGTACCGAGGGGTTTGCTTTCCACATTCGACGTACTCTGTCTTCTTGATGTTGAGCCTCATCCCGTACTGTTCCAGCCGGTCTTTCCAAGCCTACACTTTCAGCTGAAGTTCCTCCCGAGTACTCGCAGCAATCATCACATCGTCTGCATAGACGAGTGTCCACGGTGCTGCTGACTGGCGGTCGCTTGATATCGTGTCCATGCAGAAAATGAATAGAAGGGGGGAAAGGGCAGAGTCTTGATGAACTCCCACACAAACCTCTAATGGTGGCGATGTTCCTGCAGCACATCTGACCGAGCTCGTGGCATTCCTGTAAAGAAGCTGAGTCCACCTCACGTATTCCTCTGGGACCCCGTGAGCACGCAGCGAGAGCCAGATCAGCTCACGGGGAACCCTGTCGAAAGCTTTCTCGAGATCGAGAAACGCTAAATGCACGGTCTTCCTCTTCTCTGGGTGCTTCCGAACCGCGTGTATTGCATCAGCTATGCTGCAGCTCTTGACAAACCCACACTGGTTGAGTGTAACTTCAACGATAGCGCGGAGTCGTCTATCCAGAATCCGTTCGAAGATCTTCATCGTATGACACAGTAGCCTAATTGGTCGGTTCGTTGTGCATTCTGCGATGTCCCCTTTCCCCTTCCAAATAGGTACCGTGGTGCTGGTCGTCCACGAATGAGGCAGTTTTCCCCCAGCTATTACTTCGTTGAATAAAGAAGAAAGCCGACGGATTCCTGCACCTTCTGCTATCTTCCCGATTTCAGATGGTAGGTTATCCGGTCCGGGTGACTTTCCATTCTTCATCCTTGCCAACGCAGATGTAACCTCTTCCTCTTCGATTGGTGGCAGTGGCCCTGACACTGAATTTACCGTTGGCATCGATGGGTGAGGGAACTCTTCGCTGCATATGGTATGATAGTGTTCCCGCCACCGATTGAGTATGTCAGGAACGCGATGAAGAAGGCGTCCGTTATTGCCCTTGTTCTGCATTACATGTCCCAGATCTTCAGTAGCGCGTTGCCTCGCTTGAGCAATACGGTAGATGTTCTTCTCCCCATCGGCGAAATCTAAGTCATCCTACAAGGCTCTATATCGTGTCTCCTTTGCAGCTGCAACTGCTTTCTTCGCTTCGACCTTCGCCTCTCTATACTCCCGCATGCTGTCGTCTGATCTCGTTCTCGGCCATTTCTTGTACGCATCCTTCTTCTTCCTCACGAGAACTTGAACCTCTTCAGACCACCACCAAGTCTGCTTGTCGATAAACGCCCGGCCTCGTTTGGTGATACCAAGGAGGTCGCGTGCTCCCTTAGCTATTACACGCTCCAGTAATGACCATTTCGTGTTTACGTTTCCTGCCGTGTTCACTACAGCCAAATCAGCAGCTTCGGCGTGGTCAAGGAGCATCGTTCCTTCCTCGTTGCGCGTGCCATAGCTTTGTCTTCCATGCCATCCCTCGTACCCATCTCTAGCGGTCCCGACGTGCCCATTGAAGTCTCCGCCTATGATTACGCTTTCGTTCTCATCAAAGCCCCGAAGGAGTATTTCGAAATCGCGGTAGAAACATTTCTTCATGTCATAGGTACATCTGCATTGTGGTGCGTATTCAGATACAATCCTTAGCGCGTTGCTTCCTGCGGTGATCTTAATGGACATCAGGCGGTCAGAAACGCGTTGGACGCTGGTGACGAAGTCTCGGTAGTCTTCATTGACGATGATGCCAACACCATTTCGGCCAGACTCCGTGCCATGGTAAATGAACTTGTAGCCATCGCCGATATCGCGCGACTTCGCTTCCTTCCATTTCGTTTCTTGTACGCAGGCGATGTCAACTCCCCACTTCTTCAGCGTCGCGGCAAGTTCGCGGCTTCTTCCGGCCAACGTCCCGATGTTGATTGACGCTAGACGGATCGTATGATACTTCCGCTCCTTCGAATGACCTTCGACGGCCAATAGTCCTTGCCTACTTTCCGCAACACCCGGACTATAGTGGTGAAGCGCGTCGCCTCCGGGGTACGCCCTAGCTTTATCCGAGATTTCTTTAATAGCACAATAAATGAATTTGTCCGGACGCGACATGGTGTCCATCGGCCGACTTGTCGCAAAGTCTGACGCCGGAATCGTTGAAGGGGAGGAATTCCTCCCCGAAATGGACTTATTTATTAGAGGCGGCCCCTAATCGCCTCTCACGCACTTCCCAGTCGATAGAATGTGGGCTTTTGTCTGGACCCAATATGCAGGATACAGCCTGCAATCAAGCAATCCCATACACCCACGCGTATGAGCATATGTTCACACTCAAATGCTGACTCTATAGATCGAATCCAGCACAGCAGAACTAAGGAGCCCATCCCCTAGATCGACCCACGTCGCAGGGCAAACTCACGGCTGCTTTTGGTCCGCGTTTGACCCTCTATCCGCCACCTGGGGTCGCGCCACGTAGCCTCGCAGCAAATCGGCTGGAATCCCCCAAATGAGGGAGATCCGTGGCGCAAAGAACTCTACAACAGATCTATATACCCTTCTGAACACTCTGAAAGCTAAAGGCAGCGATATACCCGACGTGAGGTATAGCACCCTGCGTCGTCACCACCGCAGTTCGTGTTTGGTTCTCGGCATTGTAATAGTGTTTGGGCACAACGTGGCAGTGGCATTGCGAAATAATTCCGCTTATATTAATTTTATGGAATTTGATGCAGATAATTATGGGGGTCACGATCGGGACGGACAGCTGCATGTAGGTTGCACAAGTGTTCACTCCGTTTTCTGAAGACTTTTTACGCTTACGCCCAACAAAGAATGTCACTGCTGTTAGCCTGCTAGCTGTATACGGAGAAGAAGATTTGTTAACACAAAATATAAAAGCTAGATCACTTAGTAGAATTTGTAGGCGTGTAAGCAGTGCAGACGTAGTGTCTAGTATGTAAGCTTTGTCGCTCAGTTGGATAGAACAAAAAAGGGAAGAAAGAGGTGTGTATAAGTCTTTGCACAAGTAAACTCTATGAATACGAAAAATGTGCAAAGAAGGCCACCATCAAGGTAATTTCTGGAATATGCGGATGGGTATTCCACATATATACATAGGGCATATGTGCCTGTTTCTGTTTTGTTGTTTGGCACCGGTGTTTTCGAAGAATCTATAGCTATGCTCTGATGGAACTTCAAGTAACAATGTTCTACTTCTGCTTGGCAAACAAACTCCAATAGTCGCGAATTTGAAGAAGAGCAAAACCCAGAGTAACTCAGAGGCTTGCTTTTGAGATAGTAATCAACCTGAGAACGTTGATGCCAAACAATGTAATGACGGCTGCATGGGCTTCTCTTCCATCTCTTGTACGGATACATTTACAGCACGAAACATTCCCTCCTTGTTTTCCCCCCAACATTCTCAGTATTCATTTCAGAAAATGCTGATCTCTTCGATTATTGCCCGTTTGAAGCTCCGGATCCTTGGCACGAATCCATTGCGGATTACATTGACGTCAAATACGGCTTTGAAACGGTATTCTTTATATGACTGCTTATCAGGAACCAGCGGATTACTCTCGATTGACGGAGATATTCTCGGGATTCTCCAATGTATATTTTCAATGTATTCTGTATGGTATCACTGTGCAATGAGTGATCATTAGGTGCAATTCCAACGGTAAATTCTTTGTGAACGTTGCTTATTTCGTCGGCGTAAGGCTAACCTGGCATAGCCGGTGCTTGACTACTAGAACTGTGACAGACATTACAAGATTCATAATTTCAAATTCTGTTTACTTTACGCCAACGGTTTCCGTCTAAATTCCTAGAAAACCCGTCTAAATTCCTAGATAACTCCAGTATGCTTTGAAGTTGTAGGGTTTTTGGCGAAGTTCGTTTGGCAACCTTGCAGAAAATGAAGTCCGCTAAATGTATCGCCAAACCAGAAGTCCCGCCAAATGTACTGCCAAGTAAACCTCTCCAAATGCATCGTAGGATTTGGTATATACTTCCTACACGCTTCTATACATCTCTCCAAATGCATCCTACGCTGAGCCTCCAGAGCTGACCCTGCTCCATTGTATACTTGTTGGTAAGATAGGTGGTGATGCAATACATGTGTACACAATTACAAGAACGCGATTGATGATGTTTATAGCATACAGAAATCACACAACATTATAATACACAATCGATAACAGTACAGCGAGATGGTAATGGGGCCAACTTAGGTATTCCCAGTGGTAGATGCTATGCGCGACGGCCCATGGTGATGGTCACCCGAAGGAGGATCCGCACCTCCGGATGGTAAGAACCGATCATCCGGCATGACTGCAAAGGAACCACTGATTCCGAAAATCAGCAGTCTGCACGCGACAATAGTGTGAGAACTAACGTGCGCCGGTGTGCGCGGCGGGACCCGACCATAGGGGGATCGCGAGCGTTAGTTGTGGTCCAATTATAGGTGCGAGACGCCAGATATGCTCTAAGGTTCATTAGCGTCTTCGCACCTCGCTCGCGCCTTTAATTCTCCAAATCAGTCGCATCTCCCATTATAACATGTGGGCGGGCACCCAAGGACTGATATTTGCCGCGATCCCTAAAGTACGTCGCGCGGGATGTCGTATTTGTCATAAACCTCTGCCGAGTGAAGATAACGCTCACCATGATTTTGCTCCCTCAAATTCTGCTGCAATCCTAGGTCTAGCACTATGGTCAGAACGAATATAGTGATCAATTTTCCCGAATTCTACGCTAAAGACGATTTTGCTCGGTACCAGTGTGGCCCATTAGGAAAAAATGGGCGAGTTGTGCAGAGTGGAACTGAACAGGGAGGGATATGAGGAAAGTGATTGTAATCCAAACCGTTTCACTCATCCGTTTGGTAATCAAAACACTTCTGATTTGTTATCTACTCAGAATGATGATGCTTTTGATGGTGCAGCTTTCATACTCTGATAAATCTGCGTTAGTAGAAGCCGTAGCAGCATCTCCTCCCAGGGTCTGCATTCCTCAGTTGTTGCTGTCCTTCAGATTTTAGTACTTAAAGATCGAAAGCTTTAGCAGCAGTTGAAGAGACGATGGCGGCAACAGAGACGAGATGCAGCTAGAGTTCTACTAGACGTATCACCAGCTCGGGCTATGTTCCTCGCGCTTATTTATCAGAGGAGAATTATTGGACCATTTTCAATCTTTGAAGCACTCAAAATATCGGACAAATATCGGACATGGTTTTGAGATGAGTTCGTGCCGTTTTTCCATGGGAGTCAGTATCATGGTTTTTCGCAAAGAATATCAGCCGCAACAACAGGTTTCTAAAGCCCCTCTCTTCCTCTAAAAAATAACAATGATGTGCGCAATAGTTTTATCAAAAGGTTTAGAATGTGAAGCAGCCCCTTCTAAATATTACAACCTCCTCGAGACCTCCGAGTTTTCGCTAAAACCGATTCTAATACATGAACCTTACAAAAATAAAGTTATATATGGGGTGAAACGAATATGTTATTCGTGCGAAATAAAATGAATCTTTCTTTCTCCCCAGTTTTGTCTGTACAGTCTTGTAGATCAGGGGAGAGGGATGTCCGCGACGCTTGAAATCCTCCACGTCGTTCCACGTAGTTATCTCCAGCAAGCAGATCATGGGTCGACATGTTAGAGACGACTGAAGACAACGTTCGACCATGATACGCAGTTATGTCTAACATGTCAATCAATGATAACATGTCAATCAATGATCGATCTTCTTGTTGGAGATAATGACGTGGAGGATTCTGAGCGTCGCGGAGATCCCTCTCCCCTGATCTACAAGACTGTATATTTCTAAGGATCGATGTGGTGAAGTAAAGGGCTAGCACTGCAGTAAATCGTCATCATATCCTCGAGATGTTTCGGCAGGGTCAGTGAGATAATTTTTGTCGGAATAATTTTTGTCCCAATTAGGCTGTAGCTGGTACAGAGAATCAACAAAAATGGCAAATTGCCAATAATAACACGAACAGATTTCGAGAAAGTTTTAAGACAACTGCTCTCAACGTTTGATTTCTAGTCATTTCACTACTCCTGCGTGTTTGTGCTGGGAAATGCTTGATCGAAAAACAAAATCTGATTCTGAGTCTGATAATCAGTATAAATCCCTTTGTTTGAGAAGGAAAATTCACCCTTTCCTGACATAAGTTGATCTCTGGTATAGGATGTAAAACAAAATTGTTCCAGGTCTGCTTTTCCTAATGACTTGCCCTACATGATGGCTGTAATACCTAATGTCGCCCGCGACTATTGGTCCGAGTTGTCTCGGCAGTTGCACAGACTTACTCTTGAGAACGCAGACTGCTAAAGCAACGGTTGTCAATGTTGCAGAGGTTCGAGTGAGGTGCGAGATCTTCGCACCTCATGCAATTAATGCTCAGCCGCAACTAACGCTACTCACCCACCATAGGGCAGAGTCAAGAGAGTCGCGCAAACCTTGTGAATTGTGCCACCACGCAAAGCTCGCAAATGTGTCGTGAACCAAAAGGGCCATCAACCACGCAGCAATTCGGATAACCTCAAGAATCGCACCATGATACCACTCTTCGGAGTCCGCAGCCTTAATAGCTGATTGTGAGCATGGTCGACACCATCAATGGCCAAACAAGAATGCAGAGAACCTGTCATCCCACATATACGTCGGCTTACCTCGCCAACACATTCCCTCGCTTTTTATAATGCCAAACAGACTCTTGACATATTCTCCCAGAAAATATATTTCCAAGCAAAATTTTGACTCCCACAATGTGTTGCAGTCGCATTCTGTGGCCAAATGTATCGGCACTGAACTTCACAGTAGGAATGATTCAGTACGAATCCTAGCCTGCCATTTCAATTCACTTTAGAAATACGTTTAATAGTGTTATGATATATGCTCAATGGCAATGAATGTGCTTTGAAACCCATGAACAGCGATCCTATTACTAACAGCGATCCTATTACTCTTACTCACAAACTTATGATACAAAATGTGTTCCTTCTTGTGGTATGCCTTGAGTTCTGTGTAAAGACACCTCTCCTTGTTTCGAGTGATATTAGTAGCATATTGTCCACTCATTTTGACACTCCACACCGTGCCGAAATCGGACACTATGTCGAGCAAGAAAGGAAGACGAGGTACTGGGAGCCGACGGGCCCTTCTTCACGTCAGTGCGTAAGATAGCTAAGCGCTACGGAGTGCAAGGCACAACTGAACGAACTGTATATCTGCTGATACCTGCTCTGTCTTTGTTCTTACATGATATGATGTCTTACATTTGATGGCATGCTAAGCGATAACAAAAAAAAAACATAGTTTAGAATTGCTCCTCAAAGGATGACTTAAAACCAATCACTAAAGTCGAGAACGGTGATGTGAAGCTTGACAAGGGATACGAGGAGTTCATATGCAAAGCCAGGTATTTCAGATAAACGCGTTTACGGGTTTGTACCTTGACCTCATACGTACCTGTAGTTAGGGATTGGATATACCTCATTCCAACTAGGCTTTTTTCTCTCCATTCATATTCTATAACCTTGTGATGTGCCCTGGATGAGTACAGGTAATCCTACTGAGCTCATCTTGGAAGAAATCAATTTTAGGTGTCTGCTCTTTGTGGGTGACAGGAAATATAACGCCTCAGACTGGAAACCTATTAATGGGACGAAGTTTCCATGCGATTTTATCGAAACCGACTGCAAATTTGAAAACACCACAGAGAAGTTCATTCACATCAGGATAGAGGAGAAGAAGTAGGTTTTTCAGTATCAGAGAAATGTTCCAACTTAAAAAATGTAAACGTGAAAGATGTAAATACGAAATTTTTATCTATTCTGTGAGTCAATATTGTAAAACTTTTACATCCCATTTTTCTACATAGTTCATGTAACATTGGCCTGAAATGGTTTTGACTGACAGTTGATGCAGAGAGTTAGAATTTGCACTCCTGTGATGGCCGTTTGAAAAGTTATCGGAATGGTAATGGAAACGGAACAAATTGAGTACAGGCAATTACTTGTTTTTTTTTTTGCCCGGTACTCTCGCAGCTCAACGCACATGGTAAGGTCTCTTTTCTGCTTTTGAATTCCTCACTGACGAGCATTTGTTGGAATTTCTCAGCACAACCATATATAGCCAGGAATGACAAGTCTTTCAATATTCAGAACCAAGAAAAAGTAGATTCTTGTGGCATGAGCACAAGCAGACACCATCACAATTCCATCTCATTCAATTAGCCTTGTCGTCTCTGAACCGATTCTCAGATAAAGCACCATTTTGGTTGAAAGCAAGGTGTAGCGACAAGTCTGGGCTTCATTTCCGCAAAAGGTCGGGAGTAGAATCTGTGGCGACTTATGGGCGGATGGTGGCGCCTTAGACCCCTTGGACTTTATATAGTCCAAATGCACAAATAATGCTGTGGTTCAATGGTAGAATGCTCGCCTGCCACGCGGGCGGCCCGGGTTCGATTCCCGGCCGATGCACCAGACTATTAGTGGGTGCTAGAGACTAAGGGTTGTTTCCCTTTTTGAACAGACCCTCCGGGTGGTTCAGTGGTATTGAATACAGTAGACAGAGAGAGTAGTACACAAGCTTTTATTGCTGCAACAGCCACGCACCGTGGGTGCTAGGTAGACGAGTGAGGATCTAAGGTAATTGTGCACTGACCACGCCCCCGCGATCATCGAGAGTCGATGATAGAATCATTTCAGTTACTGACAACGTTTTGCTAAGGTTCAAATCAGAATTCGCTTTCGCTCGGAATTGAGTGAATGCGTTACCCGGAAAGATTTCCTCCACAAAATCCGTTATCTGGAATAAAAAAATCACTACTTATAGAAGACTAGCGCCCCTACGGGTTGCTAGAAAGTGGGGTGGGGCAGCCACCTAAGGTATGTGCAAAGGTTTCGAGCCTATGAAATCCTCACGAAATTGAAATATTAGGTTGTTGCGAAATTAATTGCCGAAATGGGTCCATCAGTTCAAAGTGTTGTAACTCGGCTGAGACACCACTTTTTTCATCAGCTTAGCAACCATTCAATTCGGAAGATCCTCCCAGACAATCCACCACGGATTGCACCCTCCCTCCCCCCAACAACAAAAACTGGGATCACAAGAATTCGCAAACTTTTGGAGGGCAGTTTCAGCATGCTTCAGATAAGCAATCTGCTGCTGTCGCAGGATTGTATCTGGAGCTCGGAAAAATGATATACAGTAGGGTAATAGTATATGGAATAAGGGCATTGAGTGACAACCTCGATGCTTTGCTTCATCAGTTTTTGCCGGGTGAGTTTTGGAATTGTGGCTTAACGCTACCCTGGAGCAGGGGAAAACCTGATTCTACTCCCCACTGCCGACCACGTCTATAGCAGATCGTGTGGTGTTCACGTCCGCATCTTTCTTACCCTGTTGATTGAGGTCAGATATTTTAAAACTGTAGTATGATGGGCGTCCACCCCTGCTCTCATCGTCCAGGTAGTAAGATCCGGTTTGGGTCCCACGGCTGTCCTCAACGCCTGGTAGTCTTGCGAAATACCGCGACCACGGCCATGGTTACATTTGAGTTCAAAATCGTAAGAACTTCGCGAACGTCTAGCTCACTCTTCATTGGGAAGGCGATTCTGAGCCAAAACAAATCCGAGATTACCGCATAACTCCGACGAAGAGTAATCGAGTTTGAAGTCGTCAACCATATTCACCCAAAAATCGCGTCGCTCATCATTTGTTCGCGACTTCATAACAATCGGGTGTACCCGTATCTTGACGTTTCTCATACTCGGACCGCATTGCACCCATCCTCCACTGGTGGATCTTCTCCCTAGCGTTTTTCACACTACGCGTCAACGGGTGGGTGACTATTCATAAGAAAAGTAATTAAGAGGTCGTCTCGCACCTCGCTCACACCTTGTTAAGAGCCAGCTGACTTAACCCTTCTTGAGCCGGTTTTTCTATCTTGATGACTTATTGAGTAACTAGCCAGTTCAATCGCATCCTGAATAAAACATGATAGGACTAAAAGTTGCCTTATTTTCGCCACAATAACTCGTGTGCTCATTTTCAGGTGATCAAAGTTTGATTACGGGCAAAGTATTCTACATTTGATGCACGGCACTTGCCCACAAATTTTTCCAATTCTTGGAACGATTTCTTGGTCTTTCGTTTGGTATCTTCTAGTGGTTTTGCTACTTTTTGTATCACCTCTTCCAAGGCGGCAAACTGTCTTCCTCCTCCCTTGACAGTGAATTAAGGAATGAGAAGTGAAAACGGAAGGTGAAGTAAAGAAATTCTCATGGAAAGATTGGTTGTACATGGAGAACGAATAAATTTGCTCATTTCATAGTAGAAACGGTTTCCATTTTAGGTTTTCAGGTTTTTTTTTAGGTTTTCCATTTTTCCACAAGAGTGCATCCAGATTGCTCCGGACTGATAAGTTGTTTAGGAGTGAACTGAAGGAAACTCTAGGAAAAAGTAAATTAAACTGAATAGAGGAGGTCAATATTTAGCAGGATGCTGAAGTATTGATTAGTCACATCCAGTCAGCGAAAAGTTCGGAATTATTGAATATATAAGAGTTAAGCCAGCTGGCTCTTAAGAAGGTGTGAGCGAGGTGCGAGACGACCTCAGTAATTACTTTTCATATGAAAGGTCCCCCTCCCCGCGCCAACACATCCTCCATCCTTCGCTGGAGCCATATCGTGGAGTTTTTCATCTACTGGGCCACCGCACACCCATTCTCAATCGGCGCACACACGTCGTAGCGTTTTCCGAGCTAATGGACTGTACCGGAGCAATCCTCCATCTGCAGGCCCGTATCCGAGCACGTTTTCCAAATCATAGAGCGCAAGCGCTCCTTTTTCCGTCAATGAATCTTCACCTTGGTGTTTTCCACATGACTCCGCCAAAGCGGGCCCATCTTTCTTAAGTGGACCAACATTCTCGCGTTCCTCACACTTGGACCAAAGCGGACCCCTCCTCCATCCGTAAACTAGTATCTTGTCGCTCCTCACAATTGCGTAAAAGCGGACCTCTCCTCCATCGACATAACCGTATCCTGGCATTTCCACACTTTCAGCGGACAGCAGACCTATTGTTCATAGGTGGACCCCTATTCTGGCGTTTACCACAATACTGAGCCACAGCAGGACCATCCCCTTTCGGTGGATCCGTATCTTGGAGTTCCCTTAACTCTTAGGCCACAGCAGACTAATAGTCCATCGGTGAACCCCTATTCTGGCGTTTACCGCAATACTGAGCCACAGCAGAACCATCCCCTTTCGGTGGATCCTG
>KN728180.1:9239-21584 GCA_000816745.1 Ancylostoma duodenale | reverse complement strand
CCGAACGCTGGAAGAGTAACCCTAGGAAACGTTTTTGCCTGTTTCTGCCCAGAAAGTCATGTCCGCTTCCTCATAAATCCTATTTTCAGCATTCATTCGTGCAGATCTCTGGTTATGATACTCATTCACGGACGAGTGCATATTTTACTCTCATGAAATTGTTTAATTCACGAAGCAAACGCTTCTAGAAGCGTGGATTTATTTGAGGAGAAGGCACTAGCGCGCCACAGCTGGTGCCTAGTCCAAATTCTTCACATCTTTTCTCGCCGGTGGGTGGAGGATTCGTGAGAGGTGATGGTAGATTCTGTTCAGGCTTGGCGAAAAATACCATCTTGGGAACAGAATTGCCTATTTGCTTTCTAACGTTAGATATGAACCTTTTAGTGTGTCTCCGTAATTTTGGACCACCCTGTATTTAGAAATCTCCTGAGCCCTGGAGAAAATAGTGCGCGTGAAAGGTCAAAACGTTGACAGAACACCATTTTTGAAGGAGTTTTACGGCAATACCGTGCAAGAGTATCACTAACAGTTGGTGTTGCAGATACTTGGATTATTAGGACAATTTTAGGGTCTCAGCGAGGTTTATCCTGCTGCAATCTTTAATGTCGAAGCACCGGCGAAGCGCAAAACCAGAAGGCCTGTTAAGGGTTTTGCATTCACAGAGGGATTTCTGATGAAACCGTAGGAAAAGGATGTCAGTTGGTTCAGACAGAGTAATATTTTAAATAGAAGAATGAGCTAAGACTCTATTTAAAAGCAAGACAACGAAGATGAAAATCCACACAATCAATCATCAGAGTCCCCTAAGAATCACTCCAAATCAGCTGGCTTAAGGATTCTCACCAACAGCCAGCAGGGAAAAATTGGTGAAGTAGATTTGTAGGATATCACTGTGATCCGCGCTTCTGATTTAGAACTAGCCCTAAGGTAGCATGGCTTACGGGTTCGATACAGGGCGCAGCGAAGTGGAGCTGTGGCTCAAGATATTTTAAGGTGTTTAGCCAGCCCAAAGACAATGTGGCGCACAAGCACTGTCTCAGGATATTTTTTTCAGAGTTCAGTTAGCCCAAGGTAACGTGGCGCACAAGTCCTAACCAAGCACAAAGGCAACATGGCGCACGGGAACGAGAGTGTGCCTAATATTTGATGTACCATCAAAGATGTAAATTGGTGTTGGGCCCTGGATGATGAAATTTTAACGTTACTGACATTCCTTTTGCATAGTCAGAAACGTAACACTCACGTAAAGGAACTTTCTGAACTTTCCACGATCACGATCATCGCGTCGTCTTTGTATGGCAAGAACGTTATCAGCCTCCTGGGTTACACGCGCAGATCCACCAAAATGCTGGATATCCAGATCGGTGTCAGTCTTAATCCATGATTGTAAATCAGACCACTTATTCTAGAGGTATCGCAGTCAGGCTCATCAAGGAAAGTGGAGAAGAAATTACATCAGTTTTTCTTGGATGTACAACCATTGTGACGTGCACTCCGTACTGCGTCGCCAACGCTCGCATGTGGCCGACGAAGCGATCCTGAAAAATTATTATTAGCCTAAAGTGCAGAGCCATATTTCTGTAAACGGAAAGGAAGAGGCAGCGGTGAATATCATCAAAATTTAGTTTGTCATTTAATATCATATCATATATGAAGAATATGTATCATAGGAAGTTCGAAGATATTATAGAAACGTTGCAGTAGCTGAACGCACCTGCATATGAAAGCGTTCCATACTACTCGACTGCTCATCACTCATTGTTGACTGGTTTACGAGGAACTGTAGGTTGTCTATTACGACATGCTGACAACCGCTGTTAATGACCTGACTGCGTATGGCCTGGAAAATTAAATTGTCGGAAGCATGTCAAGAAAAATTGCTAAACTGACCGCAGCAATCTGATTGATGCTCTTCTCCCTAAACTCTGTCGTCTTCATAATTGTTAGAGGTCCTTTGGTACGTTCGAATTTATCGAGCCACATATCGATGGCACTGCTGTACTCTACACGATACAGTGGTACTCTAGAACAATAATAGTATGTAGGCATAGATCCACAAACCAAATATTCAACATACTAGTAGCTGGCACATGTAAACAAAACCATTCCTTATGAAATAAATCGCAAATTGCTCTAGCGCAGTGAGCATTGAATCGGCACAGTTCAAAACTATTTGTGAAGCAAGGGTAAAGCACAATTCGTGATGATTAACTCCCCAAAATATGTTGGAACATAAGAGAACTATGCAGATCCGTACTAGCATGCAAAACTGTTGACATGATCATAGACTACATAATTAGCTCACTTGATTCCGTTTTTATATGTGAGAGTACGCGCCAGACTTCGAAGGTGTGAGGGACTGCACAAATACTCAATTTAAGACCTCATACTAATGCACGAATTCAGAACACAAAAGTTTCGAAATACACCGCACCCTGCATATTGGACGAGCATCCATTTGAGGATTTTCTCTTCAGGCATCTCAAAGCTACAAAACAGCGTCCGCACCTGAAACGACATGGTCAGAGCAATTCAGAAGTGGTTCATCTTTCTGGAAAACATACCCCTTGGGTAAACAGATCAAGAGCATATTCACACAAGAATGTTGTTTTTCCGAATCCAGTGCCACCTGTGAGTACAGTCAGCTCTCCAGGACGTAGACCCAGCAGGTATTTGTTGAGAGGAGCGAAGCGTTTCCACTGAGAAATGGTTTTAAAAAAACAGAACTTTACATAGTTGGTAGCAAAACTTAAACCATTCCAGCACTGAAAAAAGGCCATGCGTAGCTTGGCAAGACAGTTCAAAATTCTGAGGAAATTTTCTTTTAAATGGAAAAAAAAACGACGGGGAGAGGATGTCACCTACATAAGTCAAACACACTCATTCTCCATGCCATTCCTCCAAGTGCATGTGGCAAGAGTATTAACAGGATCAGGGAGAGTAGCGCCAAGAATACAATCCTTAGGATTTCACCGACCCTTTTTCTCACCCTTTTTCGATTTTCGGGACATACACTTTGAGATTAACCAAACTTAGAGATCCTCTGATCAAAATACCGATGAAATGTTGCGACTAAATTCACTTAGGAACGGTTGCCACCTGCGTAACCGAGGTCCAGAAATAGTAGAACGGTGATCAAAGAACTGGCAAGACGGGAAACTCTGCATTCCATCACCCATTTTAGATGCCAGTTTCCCCCTTTTTGTTAGGGGAACAGTACAAACTATCAAAGATGGAAATTGTACACCACCTGCCCTATTCTGCTGACATTTTCAGTCCTGACACCTCAAAATGTCTTGCGTGCGCACGTGAGGATTACTATCCCTGGGGGATCGTTTTTTTTAAATTGATAATATCGAATCTTGCAGAATTAGCAATGTTCAACCAGGAGATGCTTCGAATCTGAGCTGTGAGCGGGCGAATTAAAAAATGATCAGGCCTAGCTGAAGAGAATGGTGAACGCAGAGAGTCTCCACAAATAAGCTGCGTAGGTTTAAGCTTCTTCGACAAAGACGTTGTGGAGTTCGCATGAGGAATGTGCAGGGTAGCGTGGGACTTTTATCTTGGCCGTTTTAATATTGTTTGCCAATTTATGGACTAGGCCCACAGAGGTGGTAGCTGCGGACGCGGTCGAGCCTTGTAATAATAAAGTTTTGAGCTATCAAAACAGTAAACGATCTTCTCAGTATTCCAGCCGTCCAGCAATCGCTGTGCAGAATATAACATGCTAGCGGATAACCTACCGATCCATACAGGTTCATTTTCATTGCTTGATTAAACGTTATGCACATTGGTCGAGAAATATTGTAGTTCGGTTACGGGAAATGAATTTCGAGAGCATGTGCTAGCGGACAACGCTGAGGTTTGGCTATGCATCGGCAGGATATTACCAGTGTTGTTACAATAGGCTCATCAGAGCGTATAGCAGAATGGTAGGAAGCATCGCTATTGCACGCACAAAGTCACTGGTTTGATTTCTGCCACTAGATAAGCCATACATCAAATCCGGTCAGCAAATTGAGAAGTCGGGGAATGAAGAGGAGCCGAGATGGTTCGTGGGATGTACCGGAGTCAGTCTGGCGTACGCCCCCGCATTCGAATGCCCTCTAGCACAAAGTCTAATGTGACGCTTGTCAAAAAAAAAAAACCAGACTAGCGCCTTTCACCCTTCCCTTTACTCCTCCACATTTACTTCATCACCTTTCGTCTATAGGATTCATGTTCAGGCTGGAAGTGGAAACTGCGAAAACAGCGAATATTTTTTCAGGAACTGGCCACAGTCCGGAAGGATTTACTAAGTGGTTCTACAGAAGGAAAACATCAAACAATGATCGTCTGCTGGACAAACTGATGCTGTATCCGTTGTGCGCTAGTGAAACGTGGTGGTCTCACATTAACACCCAATAAATTAAGCAATGATAACGAAAAACAAAACATGGGAAATCTGAAAGTTTTCCCAACACCAAACAAGTACGTACCTGTGCGAGACCAAGCTGACGTGTACTTGAATTTATTAAGTCTGCTTTCACTTCTTCGCGAATATCAGTCATGGAACGGAATCCTTTCTCGCGCAGGCGCACCTGAAACGAATAAATTTTTGCCCAAGTTAACGAACCCCAAAGCAAAAGATTATATTCTAGAAATTTTCCACAAGTTCATATAGTCTCACACTGACTCAATTCCTATTATAAATCAGGGATATTGTATTGAGCCATTTCTTTTTCTACGATTACGCATCACTTCTGAAGCATATTTATGTGACGGAGATGCAGCGCAACGGCGACGGCTTAAGGTCGATTTAAGCAAGGAATGGAAGTCGCTCCTAATAGATCCTCGGAATACATATAACGGAAGAGATCTACAATGCCAAGGTTCAAAGAACGGGAGACATTTGAGCTGATCGTCGAAATAATTTCATACGTATCATTTTGACGGTTGTGAAATGAACACAGACGAATCTATGTGAACGAAGTGGATCCTGGAATAAATTGAAATGTTGAGCGACCCATCACCATACATGGATGTTGGGTGACCTGCTAAGATAGTTACTTGATGATCCGTTAATTGGGAATTCACGAAGTACTGTTTCCTCCATTAGTCAAAGCTTCGGCCGATTTTCCCGTAGTTACATATGCGCTTCCAGGAAGATTGTTGATAAGTGTGATCATCGTATTAAGTATTCGTTCCACGCAATTCCAATTTTTGCGCACGCATTTTTAGCCGAATATGTGCCATCTGTACAATGAATTGTGGCGTGAGAGAGGGATCAGACACCCATCCGTTCTTCATGAAAATCTCGTCATCAGATTCGGTTGGAGACCGATCTCTGTACACGCGTCGTCGAACTCGGCAAGCATTCGTTCCGCTCCGTTGACGTTTCTCGAACGGGGCTGCAGCATGGCCACCCACCCTCCTGCTACAATCATAGCACGGAACAACAAAGTTCTAGAGGCAACTACCACAAATAGTTGGCGCCAACTCATACGATTTTACCCACGCCTCCGAAAAACGGTGTTATTCTATGAAGATTCCAGCCTTTTTAGAATCAGGAAGAGAACAGCCTTTAAATAGAAGCCGTTGAAATCGTACGACTGCATGAGTTGCTTTTCCTTTCATACATACGAAGTTAAAGAAAAAGTTGAGCCTTTTTTTGCTCTGTGATTTTTGGATATCTTCGGAACTTCTAGGCGAGAGGAAACTCATATATAAAGGCTGGTGTCTACGCCGTAAGACATTTTTGGGATGAATGTGTATATGAGGGTAGGTGTCTGCGCTGTAAGTCATCTTTAGCGTTAGGGCAGTATGCTTGATGTTAGCAATAAGCTGATGTTCACAAAGGAGCAACTTCGAACCACTCTACTGCATAAGTCCCTTTTTGGACACAGCACAGCCGTAGTAGGACATGTAATAGCAAGCCGTAGTAGCATGTAATAGCTCCGGACGTCATCTCTCTACGTCCACCGCAAGGAGTAAGTTTGCAAATATCAAAAAAAAAAGGAAACACAGGATGACAGATTAACCCAGGCGCGGTCAGCCATCTGTGGTTACTGACAACGAGCTTGAAGAATTCATTAGAGCCGATCCCCAGAAGACATCGAGTGAAATTGCAGAGTACTTTAATTGCGATCGTAAGACCATATTGCTTTACCTCCATGCTCCCGGTAAAATATGGAAATATAGCGCGTGATCTCCACTCGTGGTGACACTTATCTTGCGATAGACCTGAGCCGACATTTGCGAACATTTCTTATCCGGAAGAGAACCCATAATTGGTTAAGCAACTGGTTATCAGCGACAAAAAGTAGGTGCCCTATGTTAACCATTCCCATCGTCGGTAGTAGATTAATTCAGATGAGCTCGGAACTCGGAGTTTGGGTCCCCTTGGCGCTCTTCCTGCCTCCCTTTGCGTTCTTTATGCGAGAGTTTTCGAATACCGTTCGTCTAATGTTCATTCAGTTCGGCCGAATGGTGTTCTTGCAAGGAGGTTGACCGGTTCTAGTAAGATAGGGCAATAACTGCCAATGTCGTGACAGTCTTCACTCCTATACACCAACACAGTCCTGGGGATCCTCCACTGATTAGGTATGAACTTCGATTACGTCCCAACAAGTATCGTCTGGAGTTCTTACCCAGCTTGTTGACAAGAGCTTTCTTCGTGTTCTTCAGATATTCAGGAAAACTCCGTCCGAACGAAAAATCTGTCCTCCACAAGAAGAATGAAGGAGAATGAACATGCAGTCCGAGTAGAAGGTGACAAAATGTGATTGTTCCCAGCATCCTTCTAGATGAAGATTGTTGTCTTCAATCGGAGGGTTGCTTTATTCTACAGCTACAGAAGTCCTTGTAGTGCAGCGGATTCTCTTATTCGTAGCATTCAGAGGTAGACGGACGATTCTGAAACCGTTGGGCCACATATGTGACGATGTTGTGTTGGATGAGCTAATCATCCTTTCATCAACGTCCTCAGCGAGGGGATATTTGAGAACGCTACGTAGTATGGGCGAAGAAACCCCTTAGTTCATGACGCCTATGAAATCCCGCCCACTGGACTTCATGGTTTCTTTCGTTTCTCAAGAAATAAAAAGATTTTTGCACAAAGAAAGCGATGGTCTTATATTGTTTGAAATTTGGAATTATGATGACAGTCTATCGAAAACTTTGACTAGCTATGAATGGATCAGTTTCTTCATGATACACTCCATAAGGTGACTTAAACTCTGTTGTAGGGAGTTTGGCTTCTGGAACCGACAAGTTCTGATAGCTTCCTTCTGTTTTACTTCCAGTGTAAGCCGTAATTACCGGTGCGAAGTAATTATTTCGGACCTCTTTCGATCTTGGCTTGCAAATTCTAGAGAACGGGTGAGTTGTGTTTCTCTACATGATTTGTGTAGTTGCAGGCCGATGAAAAAAAAGGCATTTTGCTAAATGTGTAGATGTTGCTAATAATAAGGCATCTTCGTTTGAATAATACTATCTTCTGATACATAGCTCGAAGTTCAAATGATCATTCTTTCTTAGTTACCGCACCATTTTTGTTTTCTGATATTCCTACGCTGATTAATATCTTCACATCCTGTACCTTCCAAAAATTGTGAACACTTTGGAGAAATCTAATCAAAAAGTGCTGAGTTTGAATGGAACAAAATTTTTGTGAATCGAAGCGTACAGTTGTGCTGAGTTGCTAGGATATTGTGGGGCCAAGTAAAAAGCGATGGATACGGTGAAGCAAGGGAGCAGGGCGTGGTACACCCTCACACAATTGCCCGACCGCTGACATAACCCTCTCGGAAACACAATAGTATATGGCATACCCAGCCCAGAAGATACTTGAATCAGCGATGGTCTTGGGAAAACATTTGATTTAATCTCAAATTTCAACATTACTGGGAAGATGAGTGACCAGAAGGAAGGTTATGTTTCTCTTTTTTTGTCAAAGAGAAAGTCATAGAAATTATGGGGTTCATCCAACTCAATGCCTCCAACAACCAGCAAATGGCAACGAACCGCTTCCCGACTGAGAATGTGCTTGATCTCCTTATGTTTTCCATTGCGCACCAACTCGATCGGCCTTTCAGCGTTTCTGTGGAAGGTTCATAATAATCTACGGTTATTACGGCTTTCAACAAAAGAGGATGGCTCCACTGACCTTATCAGATAACATCTTCCCCCATTGAGAGCATAACCCCATTCTTTGGCATATTCCAGATGACGTGGGGGAAACCACAAAAACACTTGTTCGAAGTCTTCAAGATATGGAAAGACCTGGAGAAAGCAACATCTGTCATTTGTATCGTAGGGCCGACAGGCTGGCGAAGGCAGAAGATGTGAAATATGTAGTGCACATACACTAGCGTCAATACGTTCTCCATGAGGAAGAGCGAATGCTAGAGCCCCATCGGTCGCCTCATACATCGCAAGAGCGTCGCGTTCATTTGTCGTCAGTATCACAGCACGATCAGAAGCAGTCGTCATGTGATAACCGAACATCCCGAAGAAACGCGTTTTTGCCCTGAATACACAATCTTCGGAAGCGTAACATCTATAAGAGATAATCAAGCGTTGTTTCACTCCGACCTCATGTAAGGCTGACAACTGTTACATCGAAATGGTGGTTAAAAATCCCACTAGACTAGCACATGATGATACTCTATTCTGCGTCAACGACCACATTTTCTGTAGTTTAAGGTTGAAGACTCCAGCTTACCCACTGTCCCTTGAATCTTGGCGTGAGATATTCGACGTATGCATAGTCCATGAATTATTACATAACTCGAGCATAGGTAGAACGACAAATTTCCTCAGACTAAAGCGTTTTCACGCCAGAGGTGAGCCAGACAAGACTAGCCTTCCTCGCCCAAAAACAGCCGTTAGAGACAGATCCTTCATTTTTCGCGTAGGAAATGCTTATCTCAATGTCAGCATGTCATCTGTCATGACACAAAGTCAATTCGAAATCGTACAGCTCCCATATTACACAAGCATGAGACATTCTAATATAGTATTTAAATATAGTATTATAGTATTTTGAAACCGACAACGCTTGTAGTGGTGTTTCGATTAAATCTGTTGTTGTTTATTTTACGCCACTTTTAGATATAATGCTGCATACAATGTTCTTCAACGTTGAGTTGTTTTTTTACCCTTGCAGATAATTAATGCGCAGTGGTCACCAGCATTAGGGGAGAGATCTAGTGAGCCAATTCAGACGTCCCTTCATTGGACGCAAAGGAACTTTTTCCTTCTTTTTGAAATCATCTGACTAGCTACGAGGTACGACCTAAGAAACCCCGAAATCATACTTATCATCCCATCGACATGTGCAAACAGCTAGCCCATCAAGTTGCTGGTTTATCTTAGATGACCAGGCGCATGGCAGTTCAAAATGGCGCCGAAGGATTATTAAGCGCACCACGCTACGAAGCATTATAAACACAGGAGAAAAAAAAGAGTGGAGCACCTTTAGTCTAATCCTCAGAAAATTTTTCCTGTGGAGCAGCATCTTCCGAAAATGTCTTCTAATGCGTACTATTCCAAAAAGAGGGTTTCTGCAAAAAATCAGTCTCAAACAAAAGATATGTGCTTTGTTTCTTCTCCTATATGATGGGCAGGTAAGCCCCGCATGCTGATCATGATAGTTTTCATTTCTAAAGAAAAACTCAAGTTTGATCTAAGTTTTACGACCTGAAATGCTCAACTAGAAAGCGGCTATTATTTTTAGGAAAACCTATTACTCTCGTTGCAAGACTGATGAAGCAGCTAAGCCGAAATGTAACTTATATAAAGAACTGCGGTGTTCTCCGTAGTCAGTAATAGATGGTTGTCTCTTCGGCGTCCTCAGTTTTTAAAATCGTCAAAATCTATGAAGGAAGGTAATTTTGAGGCATCACTTCGTGTTGATGTGAGTTACTAGTTTTACTTCATCTTACTTTAAATGAACAGAAATAATAACCGATCGAGGAGGCGTCATCGAGAGACTACACCGATGTGGGAATCATTCGCTGAAAACTCAATATCACATTATTTGCATCCTAAATTGTTGATAGCCCCAATGGAACATATAGTGAGCGTCGATGGCGGTGCGTCTTCCGCGGACAGGGGGAGATACGCAGCACGGCCGCGCCGCTCCTGCTGGAATCGGCGCTATAGTGGCAAATCAGGGTTTTCTTAGTAGTTTTTCATCACATTTTATGTTAGCTTTCAAGAAAACTCACTAACTACCAAGAAACCCCATGGTTTGCCGTCATGGAGTGGACTCTAGCGCGGGCGCCGCGGTCGCGCCGCGTGCTTTCTTGAGGCCGCGGAAAACGATGCTTACTGCACTTTACTCTGAATATCAGCCGAAGACGGCTCTAGACAAAGCATCGAAGCAAAAAGATACCACAAACGTTGGAAAGCATGGACGCATTTCGCCTAGTCAATCCTCCAAAAAATCGCCTTGCATTTGTTTTGCTGTGCATGCTTTTCATGCCTCTAAATCATGAAAAATACGCGTTCTTCCTTTTCAACCTCTAACTTCTTATTTCTTTAATTAAGTGCTTAGTAGAACAACACAGAGGGACACAGAGGGATGACTCCAGCTCGCCCGTGTCCCCGGTCTGCTACAGGCTGTGGAACGCATGTATTAGGTTGTTCGGAAAGTAATTGGGATTTGTGGGCGTTGCAAAAAAACTTTTATTTTCTCATAGTGAAAGAACATCAAGCAATGATATATTTTATATTTTTTCGATTACCTTTTGCCACCTTTCTGGTAATTTCACAATTCCCCTCTTGTAGAACCTCTGGTCTTTCTCAGCAAAAAACTTGGTTACATAAGATTTGATATCTTCATCTTCGGTAGAGGTTTTCCCATTCAAGTAGTTCTGCAACCATCGAAATAAGTGCTATTCAGATGGCGCAAGATCAGCGCTATACGGTGGATGCTACAGCAATTAACAACCAAGCTCCAATAATTTTTGCAGAGTCGTTAAAGATGTATGCGGCATAACATTGTCTTGGTGGAACACTACTCCTTTGGGGCTACGAAGGTGTGATACATTATCAGGTGCCTCCAAGGAACCAGAATGTCAATTCGGACCTCTACTTTTGTTTTTGACAACAGATGAAATTAGATGAATCAATTTAAAAAACCGACCATAATTAGGGAGTCGCAAAGGAGTGGTCTTCCACGTGGTCTTCCACAAAGGCAGTGCTAGACAGCATACATCTTTGGCATCTCAGCAAAAATAGCTGGAGCTGGGATGTTGCATCCACCATATAGCCGTGATCTTGTGCCATCTGATAGCTACTTTTTTCAATCGTTGCAGAACTATTTGAATGAGAAAACCTCTACCGAAGATGAGGACACCAAGTCCCATGTAGCCCAGTTTTTCGATCTTTTTTTTAAAGGCCAGAAGTTCTGCGAGAGAGGAATTATGAAATTACCAGAAACATGGCAAAAGGTAGTCGAACAATATTTTCTTCATTTATTCAGATCCATGCATTTACTTACTACTTTACTACTCTTACATGAAGCTAAGACATATTTGAGAAATCATTCACAAGAATTTGATGAGAATTTTTTCTACCATTTTAAACATATCGGTTTCTTCTCATCTATTCCATTTCAGCCTCATTCTTCCAACATGTTCATACAATCGAAATCACGAATGCTGTTGAAATTATGGCAAATTCTCCGAAAATCAACTGATAAATGCATTAGCCCCACATCTCCTTACTTTTTGACTGCTTGTATGTATTAGTGGATATTTTTTTTCTGTTTTGTATTTTGCTTCCTCTACAAGTTTGACAACATTACCTGTTCATCAAAATAGGTCTATCTCTCGCATAAGATTAGCCTGCAGCCCAACATTTCCTTTTTTTGGCTCCCAGATCCCTCTCCTCCTGATGCTAACCATCTGTAATAACAAATGATGTCACTTATCTACATATGCCCTGCTACTCTGTGCTCAAACACCAAGGAAGTGGTGTCTTCGGGCAGCCGAAAGAGATTCACGCCCCGCCTGGGTACGCATGGAATTTAAGACCATTCGCCTAGGTGCTACCCGTTCTTATCCACCGCTCGAAATTGATATATATCACAACAGTGGTTCTCATCACACCTTGGTTATTTTGTGCCATGATAAGCGACAGCATGAGAACTGAATGAATCGTTTAGATTAGATTTTAGCATCACATCACAGAAGGATCTCTTTGTAAAGTTTTCTATGAACACTCCTCCGGGCTCCGGCTTTTGTATGCACTAAAGATTTGTTCATAATTCGAACGTAGTAGTCCAGCCTTAATGTTGTCATACCTGCCGTTCATCCACACAGTTGGTTTTAATGGAGCACCCTGAGTGCATATAAA